>OMLF01021148.1:7044-18187 GCA_900302615.1 Holocentrus rufus | reverse complement strand
ACAACATCTGGGCATGGAAACATCTACCCACTGCACCTTGTGGAGCTTTAGGGGGAAAGGGTAACAGTGAATATGATTTGAGTGTGTGTGTGTGTGTGTGTGTGTGTGTGTGTGTGTGTGTGTGTGTGTGTGTGTGTGTGTGTGTGTTGAATGTGTAAGGTAACACTTGCTGCCTAATGATGTGTACATGATGTTTGTATCACGCTATGGAATAAAGACCCTGTTCAGCCTGGTGTGCCGTCGACTAGTGTGCCCCTCAACACACACGCTTGCACGCATGCACACACACACAAACACACACACACACATGCACACACACAAAATTGACATGATTTGTCAATGGAAAATGACCTCAGCTTGTAGAAACATGAGTGAGGGGTGGGGTGGGGTGTCACACACACAAACATGTACTGTACATGTACACACACAAACATCTCTGTAAAAGGTCAAACAGCAGGGGGGGTGGGGTACATGAATAAGTTCCTTTTACACACACTCTGATTCATACACGCATACACACACGTGGTATACTAAGAGACTTGTGCATGTACACACAAACAGATATACAATCAAATGCACAAACACGTGCGCACACACACACACTCACACACACTCTTGGCACAAAGCTTAATTACTTCTCCCATTTAGCTAAATGTAAATGTAGTTTAACAGACACTGACAGAAAAACAGCTGCTCACGTGCAGCAAATGTAACCAGAATATCGATCGACTCCAAGCCGGAGGCAGGGAGGGAGCAGATATTACATCAACTGCCACTAGAGGGGAGTGATATTCAAAACTCCCCATTTTCATACAACATGAAACCACATCAACATGGCTAAAGGCTACAACTAATGTGGCACTATATCAAGTTTAGACATAACCACTTTCACCACAGCTTCACATCAGCTTCTCTATGGGATAAAACTGCACTAATGACAATCAGCAGCTTCTAATGCATCTGTACCACACAGCACTTAGCAGACCATCGTCACAGCTGGAATACACTCTTCCTACTGCAGTCTGTATTTTCAGATCTGTGACACCAATGACTGGTCGACACAACAGTCTAATCCAGCTGCTCTCAAGCACCTGGGGCTCCGGTTTGAGTCGATCCCAGCTGACATGTTTTGGCTAGCAGCAAATCCTCCACCAAGCAGAAACTTTGTCTCTGCTGAACTTCAAGCTGAGTGCCTGATGACGAAAGCTCGGCATCTTCTCCCTTGATCGTCAGCAGCTCACTAAGCGTTTAATTGGTTGCTGGGGGCTCAGCAGCCGCCTCACTAGTTGCCAGGGTCTCGCTAGCTGAACCATTGGTTGTCAGGTTTTCACTAGCTGTGCCAATGGTTGTTTCAGTCATGCTAACTGTGCCATTGGTTGTCCGGGTCTCATTAGCTCTGCTACTGATTGTCTGGGTCTCGTTAACTGTATCATTAGTCGTGTGGGTCTCATTAGCTGTACTGTTAGTTGTCTGGATCTCATTAGCTGTATCATTGGTTGTCTGGGTCTTATTAGCTCTGCTACTGGTTGTCTGGTTCTCGTTAGCTGTATCTTTAGTTGTGTGGGTCTCGTTAACTGTTCTACTGATTGTCTGCATCTCGCTAACTGTATCATGTGTTTCCTGGGTCTCATTAGATGTATTACTGATTGGCTGGGCATCGTTAACTACTGTATCATTAATTCTGTGGGTTTCATTAGTTAAATCATTAGTTGTCTGGATCTCGTTAGATGTACTACTGGTTGTCTGGGTCTCGTTAGCTGTATCACTCGTTGTCTCGCTAGTAGAACTACTGGTCCTCTGGATCTCACTAACTGTGCCATTAGTTTGCTGGGTCTTGCCAGTTTTACTATTGGCTGTCTGGGTTTCACTAGCTGTGCCATTGGTTGTCTGAGTCTTGCTAGTCATAATATTGGTTTCCTGGGTCTCCCTAGCTGTGTCATTGGCTGCCTGGGGCTTGCTAACGATCCCACTGAGTTGTGAGGGTGGAGACGTGGCTCCATTAGTTGTTGGCTGGCTGCCTGTTCCACCGGATGCTGGAGGCTCCACAGCCCCTCCGCGGGTTGTCAGGAGTGTGCTGACTGTTCTGCTGGGTGTGGGCCGCTGATTGGCAGGGTGAGTGGCTGACGAGGGACTGTCTGAATGTGATGTGAAGATCTGATCAGCCGCTTGGGTCACTGCAGGCGGCCAAGAGCCTGATGAACGTTTTGTGGTAAAAGACTGGCTGGTTTGTCCATTAGTTGCCGAGGACCAGCTGGGTGCCTGGCTGTCAGCCAAAGAGGTATTGTTGTTATTGTTGATATTTGTCTGGTCAGGTAACTGTGTGGTTGCAGAGGCATTTTCAGTTCCAGACAGAGGATTTGCTGTCGGTGGAGCTTGTTTAAAGCCCGGAAGTTGGTGGATTATTACAGGAGCTGGAGTCACTTGGTTTAACCCTATGGGGTCATTGGCTATATGGCTACTGATTGATGGCTGATTAATTGCATTGGTAATTCCTGACTGCCAGTTATTGGCACAGAGGACTGCAGGAATGCTGCAAGGCAAAACAAAATCATTACCAAGGTGTTATTGTAACTGACAGTGTATCGTAAATGATATTAGTTTCGACTATTTACCACAATAATTACTCTCAACAGTCTGGTTTCCTATATGGGGCTCAGGGTTTCACATGCATCTTATTCCTGTTAGTGGCTTTTACACACAAATATATTTCTGGGACACAAGTGTGCATCTTGTTGCCAGCAGAGATGCCTTGCCAACTAGGTTATAGTTTCAAATAAAAAATAATGGTTTGGCTCTTATTTTATAAAACGTTTGCACCGGTCTTGGCCTCATTGTTTTCCAAGTGATCCCTCTGTGGATAAAGAGCTTAAAACCTCTCCAAAGTGAAGAAACTAATAAATGTTGTGGTCACGAGTGTACACTTGCCATGTGCAAAACTCAAAACTTAACAGGCCAATTCAGATCCATAACTTTAAGGCATCTGAAACAAAGTCAAAAGCCCTGGCAGTGTTTCAAAAATGTACAGGAAGTGATGCATGAGAAAAGATTTCAGTTCTTTATAGGTTTAGTCTTTTCGTAGACATCACTTGCCTAAAATATTTGTTTATTTATGTATATTTATGTTATGATATGTTATATTCATGTTATATATTGTGCAAAATTTATATTTTATCTTATATCAGTGGCAGACATACAGACCTGGCCAGCTGCTTCTGAAGCTCCTGTGCATGTTGGTGGCACTGAGCGAAGTAACAGGTCTGAGCCTCCACAAAGTCTGTCAGACTCCGCATGTGGTTGGTCTGACACAAACAAGGCAGATGGCACCGAATGATGAATTTGGCTCCAAAATAAGATGTGCAGCATTTGAAAAGATGTATGGCTACGACTATGATTGAGATGAAAAAAAATAAATAAATAAAACTAAATAAACTCAAATAACTTTAAAGAACTATGAGTCATTAACATACTTGCATGAATATATCAAGAGATATTGCATATTAAACTATGGGAAACTATAATTTCCCAATGGATATACAGTAAAACATATTGGAATGTGTTTTATTAGTTTTACTGGGGGTGTGTATTTTGGTCTCAGAGTGTGTGTTCGTGCAAGGCTTTGTGCACAATGCAAGATACACACACACCCTTACCAGTCTCTGTAAACACGACAGAATGTTTTCTTATGTGTATATGTGTATTTATGTGTGTGTGTGTGTTGATACATACATGAGTGGTGCTGAGTCCTTCCAGAAGCTGTCTTGTAATTTCTGACTGCCGATCAAACAGACTCTGACAGATCCTCAGCTCCATCTCTGCCTACACACACACACCCACACATACCCACACACAGATGCACACAGACACACACACACAAAACCCTTCACGCTCTTGCCATTTGCAGTATTCTATATTTATCACCAGCTTTGATCCTGAAAATGTGATGTGATATCTGAATCAAATCCCTGGAATGCTTACAGATTTTCATAAATAATGAGAGCATAGAGAGTGCTAATAATAGACCCATCCTTAATCCTCTCTTTGACTGCTGGCAGTGTTTCTGCTGAAGTGGTCAGCCTGAGCGACGCCATGAAAGATGTCAAATCCTGTTTGCAATAAACATGAACTCACCTGAGAGATTTCCTGAGCCCAAATCTGGTTGCATGAGAAAGACAGAGAAGGACAGGTGAATTAGCCGAAGGAAAAAAACATCCAGGTTGGGATAGTTTGGGTTTGCATGTATGTGAGACACTGACCTTGAGCCATTTAACACGCAGGAAGCTGAACATGTAGGAGACGTGAGCAACATAGTTGTCGTCCAGCGGGTTTGCGTTCAAACTCTGAAGAGCAACAGGGGATGGGGATGAAAGGCATTGCACTGAGAAAAATAAAGATAAGATGCACACAAGATCGAGGACTAGACACTTTCATAGTAAACTCACTCTGGCTTCGGCGTCGGCCTCATGGGCTTTTCTCAGCCTGGTCTTGGCAATGTCCAAGTCCAAACGTTTATTCAGTAAGGTCCTGCGCTCATCCTATGCGCACACACACGCACACACACACAAACAGCAAACAGTATATAAATGAAAGCAAGAATGAAAGAAAGAAGCAGGAAGAGAGAAGGAACCAAGAGACAGAGGGAAAGAGAGGAGGGGGGAAGATCTCAGTATGTGACACCCATAGAACACCATGAGGACCAGTATTGTGTGTGTGCATGTGTGTGTTACCTGTATGACTCTGTATTCTCCTTCAGTGAAACTCCGTAGAGGAGTCAGGAAGTGGATGTTGGTGCTTTGAACAAACTTCCTCTCTGCTTCCCCTATTTGCTTCTGAGTCTCTCCACACCGGAGCAGTGCAGTCCCTGAACACACACACACACATAATGGTGTTTAAAAGAACACATTGGACATGAAAGAATGGTGAAGAAGAGACCAGGAGAAATGCAAATGATCTTTTCACCATAAGGTGTGTTAGGCCCCAGCTCCAGCCCCGCCTGGCTCATGTTGTCTCCCAGCACCTCATGGACACGAGGCCGAGGAGGGGCGCTCCAATCCAGATGCTCATACAGCCGGTCCTCTAACCGGGCTCCTGTTGATCAGACATCAAATCAGGTTTACTCTTGAAACATATGCACAATTTATTTTGATCTTTTATATTTGTTCATAAAACACTGCAAACCTTGTAAAAATATCTTTTTAAAAAGTGACTTGAGCACACATAGCATTATGCATAACAAATGCCTCACTAAATACAACTGAATCTTAATGTGGAGATCAAAAATTGGCAGCAGAACGCCTACTTCACCCCCCAAATACGTTTTTTACCTGCTCTGAGGCCCAGTATTGAAACTAAGATTAACTAAAGAACTGGGATACAAGACAGTGCACAGTTGCTTGCAACAGTGTGGCCTTATCTGCATTTGTTTTAAACCCATACATAAACATGGATTATTCTGTAGAGAAAATTAAAGCCATTGGTCATCATATTAACAAGGCATGTCTATGCCCTTCCTAATGACCTCCACAGAGAATATGCCTTACTCTAAGAGGCTATTACTTCTGGCAGTCGTCCTCCTTTATTTAATAAATTCCATGCACTCATAATCCATTAGATGAGGTAAGTGGATTGACAGAGCAAAGGAATATGCCATTGCTATTCATCTGACCAGAGCAATTACAGTCAAAGCAAGCAGAGGGGCACACAGAGGATGTATTATAGGAGGGCAAATGGGAGTCTCACCGGGACTGGGCTGCAGTAAAACCTCAGTCTGGGAGATTATCTGGTCCGTCCAGGTCTTGGTGGACTCTGCACGGGCCAGGAGCTCCTCCAGCCTGTTGTCAACCTCTGTCTTCTCCGCCTGGCCCAGAGCCTCCCCGGTGTACTTGTGTGGGATTACAGAATAACATTTAGTCTCAGCGAAGAAATAAAAGACTTATTCCACAGTTGCAGTTTTTTTTTATTGCAACTGCCCCCCACGGTGATGATTTGAGGTGATTTGAACAGGCAGGAGTCTCACTGTAATCACTGTAAACCACAACCTGGAGAATTTTAATGCTTAATTTTGCACTTGGACACAAACTGAATAATAAAGCACCTCTTCTTACCTGAACAGCGCGGTTGATGAGCTGACCAGCATCTACTGCCAACCTCGTCAAATCCATGACGGACGGCCAAGGTCGCGCGGGTCGCCCCGGTGGTTTGAGACAACGACAACGGGACTATTAAAAGCCCAGTGACCGAGAAAAGCCAGCTGGCCTCGCCATGGCTCCCACGGCCCCTCTCAGTAACCAGATTACACTCCGATAATGTCAGTCGACCGTGCCCATCAAGCCGCAGATGATGACAACGCCGGTGCCAGTCTCTGCATCACGGGGCTCTTCCTCGGTGCGTCGGGCACCTCATCTGTCATTTTATCCTCCGACCATGTTCAGTGCTCAGTCTGCGTGTTTACACCTGGAAGGTCTGCGCTCCGGTTTGCGCTTTTATGGGCACACTACGCGTCTTGAAGCGCAATTACAGCTTCAGTCACTGCTGATATTGAAAAAAAAAAACAAAAACGGACGGATGATGCTGTGTTTTCGGGAGGGAGTTTAATTCGCTGCTTCGGAGAAATTCATAGCATCTCAAGTTTGACATTTAACAGTCGATTGGGCGAGGCGTTGTGTACTCAAAGTACTGTGTGTGTAAAATGAAAAGAGACAAGTAATGGCCGATTAAAAAAGAGGAAAATAAATAAAATGTTTCATCTCCATATTTGTTTTGGTCCCGTGCTGTAATTCCGCGAGAGTTCAGCGTCTGCACGAGACTGGAGGCTGCTGCTAGGCAACAGAACTCGGTTAGCGTGTAACAACCGCTTTACTTCATTGTCAGGATGTAGGGAATCCTGAAATCCAACTCACCAAGTTTGTAAGACAACAAATATGCCAACAAGACGGTCGTTAAGTGTTATATCCAGTTTTCTTCACAGTATGTTAATCTTGTCGTATTGTTTTCTAGACTGTCCAGCGCTGTGACGCAAAATAGTCCTGCCATGCCGCCGCATTTAAAATAACGTCAGTGCGTCACTGTGATTAAAAACTCAAAACTGACCAGTAGACGTGCCCATCCACACGGCTGGTATTGAATCCTCGTGTTAGGTTGAAGCTTTTATCAAAGGACACCAATAACCTCTTGCCTCTCAGCTCAGACTCGTCCGTCTTCCCTGCTAGCTTTAGCTTATCTGAAGACCAGCTGGAGCAGCAGCCAAGCGTTGATGAAGAGGAGAACAGTGACAATCAAAAATACTGTGACTCTCTGAGTGTCTGAGCTCATGACTGAACGACCGAGCTGGAAAAAAAGGAAAACTAATTTTGCTCACATAGAGAAACTCCCCATAACTCATCTCACACTGTTACCATCACCCAGTCTTCCTAATCCTCTTAAAGCTTTTGCAAGTAAACACTTGGCTGTGAGATGGTCAGGTGACAAAGGTGAGCTGAGTGACCATTGCACATGTGCAAGAGGAGGGAAAGGATTAAAACCCACAGCCATCTGACAGGCTGACTCCTATATCTAAGGTGAAGAGATTACAGGATGCTCTTGCTCTTCAGACAGGTTTACAAGTAAAAGATGACAAATTTGCAAAACAAGAACGTCCTTTATTACAAGGGTATTTACAGCAATGCCACAAAGATCCTTCACTTCCAGAAAAAACTAAACTAGAAATCAGTAAAGGCACTGGAAATAACATAAACAAATGCATTATTGCACATAAATTATCAACTTTTCCCAGAACTGTTGTGGCGATTGTGTTTGTATGTGCCTGCATACTACACCTGGATCAAACCGTGTTAAAAGCTAATTCTCAACATTATTATTATTATTCATATTATTTTGCTTGCTTGGAGCAATGAGCAATTGAGGCAGTCCTGGGTGAGCGGTTGATCACAGAAAATTATCCTGAAGTGACTGACTTTCAAATACTTTCCTCTGTAAAGTAAATCAATATAACACAAATACCATGAATAATCTGAAAACTGTCTTGGACATTGGTCTGATCTGTGTGTGTGTATGTTACAGGTATGGTCCCCAGCCCAGATACATCTGACAGAGTAGTTTGTCGTCAGTGGATTCCTGTATGAGGTAGTGAACGTGTCCCTCTATCGACAGAGGCAGGCCCAACACCTTGTTCCTGCTCTTGATCACTCCCTGCAGACGCTGCTCGATGTCACACACATGTGTTTTGGCCTGGCAGAGGTACAGGGAAGGAGAGAATTATAACATAATTAAAACAGAATTAAAAAACAATTAAAGAATTAAAACAGAATCATAAACTTTAGCAAGGCCTCTAAATCTGAAGCTTATTTAAAAATTCTGGTCAGTGGGAAAAAAAAGTTCCATTTATAGAGGTCATTCAGGTTCAACATTAAAGTCACTGAAAGTCATGGAAAAATCAGGGAATTCTGCATCTGACAGAGGGAATCCTGTGATACTGTGATGATTGGTTTCTCTACTCACTACGTCATTGTGCTCTCCAACACAAGTAAAATGACAGGTGCCTTTTGTCTTTGTGTGTTTGTACAAGTGTGTGTGTTTATGCATTTAGACTATACCCACCTTTTCGTTGACAATCTCTCCTGTCTCGTTGGCCTGAGCTTTCGATAACCCTTTGCCCTGTTTGCTCCACTCGACCAGTGGGTCATGAAGGAAGGTCTTAAGAACACTGAGGGGGAAAAAAAATAATAAAATGCTGTGTTTTCTAACGAGAGTCACTTTATAAATTTAGCTTGAGACAAAAAAGTAGAATGTTTGCCAGTCAATTTGTAGCTGTGGCTGCATTTCTAATCTTTTTTTGTGTCTTTCAAGGCAACTTGAAATCCTTCCCTTTCACGATGAATTTAAACCTTTTTTGTTTAAAATGAAATAAAGCCTTATGGGGTCAGCTGATACACTGAAGATAGTGTGTGTGTGTGTGTGTGTGTGTGTGTGTGTACCTCATGAGTGGCTCTCTCTGGTCCCTCATCAGTCTCATGGTGACCTCACAGGCCTGTCTGAACAGGCCCTCGGTGCCCATGGGTCCCATGGCGTGGACCATGTTCTGGGTCAGCCGGAAGGGAACCACCTCTGGGACATCGAACGTCTCCCCCTAGTGGAGAGAGAGGGACACAGAGCAGAGGGAGAAAAGAGAAATACAGGAGTCAGAAATTCCAAAATATAATAAAATAAAATAAAACAATCAAAAACAGCTTGTAGCTTATGACTAAAATTGTTCTACTGTGACTTCTATCATGTCTTCATTCATTTTGCAAGAGTAGGTGTTACATTTCAGTTCCCTCTTTCAACTACAGAATGAGCAAAATCATTTTTACATTTTTATTTTTTTTTTTTGTAGTTTAGCTGTGTCCATACACCAGCTGCACACACACACCTTGTTGAAGAGGCAGTTGAAGTCGACGTGAACACATTCCCCCGTGAACGAGTCGAACAGGATGTTTTCCCCGTGGCGATCTCCCAGGCCCAGGATGTAGCCCACCATGGACATGACAGCAGTGGAGCGGCAGTACGCAGAGCGACTGCTGTACCTGCAAACAGCATCACTTGTGAAAACCTTCAATCAACTGCATCTGTTCCTGGACCTTCAACCTCAGTCTTCAGAACTGCATGTCTCACCCAAATGCTAATTCCAATGCTAAGACCTTTTACAAGTTGAAGACCAGCCAAAAAGTCCTGAACTCAAACTGATCCTCTCAAATATTGCAATAAACGGACACATAAAAACAAATTTAGATTATGGACAAAGTTTGTGCAGCGGCCTTTGCGCTAGCAGGTAGGTTTTCTTTGCGGCGGGTCGTACCATGACGTGGGGTCGGGGAAGGTCCGGAGGAACCACTCGTGGAAGACGGGGGGGTGTCGGGCACACAGCACGTCCTTGTGGATCCGTAGCTTTTCCTCAAAGGGAGCCGTCTTAGGAAGAATCAGCTTCCTCAGCTCCTTACCTGACAGGTAGATACCTGAAGCACACAGCATATATGACAAAAACATAAAATTATTATAACAAAGTTGGTTTGGCAATAGCTTGTTGATTTCTACTTCTCTAACTACAGGGTTTGATTGGAACATTTAGATTTTAAGTGGATGATAGATTGAGTGTGCGTGTGTGTGTGTGTGTGTGTGTGTGTGTGTACCTCTCTCCTTGTACAGCTTGGTGAGAATGTGTCGCAGTCCAGCGGTGTTGTTCACCCACTCGATGATGCCACACTCCTCGTTGAGGGGAATCACAGCGTAGGTGCGGATATGCAGCTCCCTCCGCCTCGACTCAGCATCTTTACGCAGGCACTACACACACACACACGCACAAAACACACACTTAAATCAATTTGTTTACAATGCAATTTTACACTGTGACACACTCAAATTTGATAGGTCATATATTCATTCATGCTTAGCAATTTAAATGAACATACAAAAACATCACTACCTTTTCATATATGCACATTGCATCACTTAGAATCAAACAATAATAGCAAAAACAGCAACAAAATACACTCATACACAACACACACACACACACACCTTGTTGATGAGGCAGTTGAACTCCATGAGTCGGCAGTCTTTCCTCAGGTCGTCTTTAGGTTTACACATCATGGTGTAGCTCCGCCCATCAGAGCCCTTCAGACCGATCTTCTTTGGTTTCTGTAAGGAGGCCAGGATCTCCACCTACACACACACACACACACACACACACACACACACATATACATTTCATGTCCAATTCCAGATCCAATGGAAATCTGATTTGTCTGCATCCAGATCCGCCACTTCATTTATCTTGGCACCATCAGATGTTAAAAGTTGCAAATGACTGACAGAAATGTGGACCCTGAACGCACCACACAATAACTCTTAGAAGGTACTATGATGCCATGTATGCTGTTTAGAGATACAGGAAGTATATGAACATTTAAAATATCGGCAGGTAACAAAGAAACACAGACACTCAATCAGTTATAAAATAATTTGAGATATAATTATTTTCATTTACAAATTTGTCACCCAATTTAGACATAAAAAAAAAAATATATAAATGTCCGCTTGGTGAAACTCCCTCACTCTCCGTCTCTTACTGAGTCTTCGAAGCCGTCGAGGTAGGCCCAGTGGCCGGGGAAGG
>OMLF01021141.1:6735-21864 GCA_900302615.1 Holocentrus rufus | reverse complement strand
CTTTCTTTTTTCATTTGCACATAAAAAAGGTTGTTTAAAGGTGAGGATAAACAAACAACAAAACAAAAGCCTAGTTATGCTTAAGAGGTCAGAGGCCATAGGCATCACAATATTATAGCAATAGCAAAAACAATGTATGAGAGCAAAGACATAATAAAGTAAATGAGCAAATGAAAATAAAAAAAGGAAGAACAACTCAAATCAGTGGAAAAATGACAACATGAAGTCAAACTTAAAACACATTTTGCCTCCCATGGTCACTGAGCTGTGGTGTTAGTTTGATCAGACTGATTACATGAGCTGCAATAGAAGTCAAACAACGGAACCAAACAGTCAATGTTCTGTTTTGCTCCAAATGTGAAATCCATCCAAAACCTGACCCTTACTATGACAAGTAAAACACAGTATAGTCTGCTACTGCCAGACTTTTTATAAAATGAAACAAATAAAGCAGTTTGGATTGAAACAAGTGTCTCTGCCATGCAGTGATCATGTTAAACAGACTGGAGAATAGGACTCAGTAAATGTAGTGACCACAGACAGTACACACACTTGGTGGAAAACTAGCCAAAGTTGTAGGAACAGAGCCCCAAAGCACTGCTTTGAACAGAATCGTGGACTGTGGCGCCATCCTGTGGTCACTACAAGTTACTGACTGAATGAAAAATGACTCCAGTCATGACTATGAGCTCCAAAACCAGACTGATGAGGTCAGTGTCAGGTTCTCACTGATGGAGCTGTGACTCTGAAGCACAACAGTGGCAGTCTGCATGCTAGAGAAGCCAGTTTGTGACTAGGTCAGTTTAAATCTCGATGCCAGACTACAAGTAGTGAGTCAACTGTATAGTCCAGTTGCCTTTGACTCACTACTTGTAGATACACTGTGATCTGGATGACTGAAAACCTTCATCGACTGTGCTGGCTCATACTGTACAGACACATTGAAAAAAGGCATAAGGCTGTCACTGATTGAAAACTGTTATGATAATCAAACTGACCTCTGGGCGGAGAGGCTTAGTGGTGGTGAACATAAAATTACAGAATGTAACTAAATGAATAAATAGTACGATCAGATGATGGATGTGAACTATATGAATCTTAAAACATACCGGTGCTGATCTATAGGCTTGTGTCTACTGTATTTTGAGATTTGCACATTCCACTTGTTTGCCATTTATATCGGGGATTTGTGGTTCTTCAATTTGTCAGGGTAGAAAAGAACTTTACAATTTTTATTTTTTGTTGTCACTGCAATAATGGTAACCATATTCAAGACTTTTTGTGACAAGCTTCTATACTCGGGTCTGTTTTACGGCTCAGATGAACAAACTATAAAACCATCTCTGACTTACCCCAAGAGATTGAGTGTATTTATCACCATTAACTGTGAGCTGTGCTGATGAGGACAGTTATCACGACGCCCTCTGGTGGTTAAGAGCTCAGTGAGAGAAGATTTGACAGTGTGTTGGATATAAATTATTACAGAATACGTTTAAGTAAACATGAGGAACCTGGAAAAATACATTGATACAGATGATTACACCATCCAAAAATGATGCAGTTTTGTAAACAAATGCCTTACTAACTACTGATTTCAATAGAAAATACTGAGGATTACTTTTACCAAAAGTTTGAACCAGTGAAGCTGACTATACCTCTTCATACAATCTGTGCTACACTTCTGTAGTAATTCAAGAAAGGAAGAAAAACTACAACAGAAAAATTATGAAGGCTTAAGATGGTTTAATTCACATACAAAAAAAAGTACTGGTGGTTAAAAAAGGGTTCTCCAGAGAAACATTTCCTGACAATACATCACAAAATCAGGGAAAAACAACATGGGTTAAAAAAAAAAATTCATCCAACAACCACATGTATTTTTAGCAGAAACTGGACCTCCACATGAAGAGCTGCTGGAGAGGACGAATTTACCAGCCACAACCACAATAACCAGCATTTGTCTGGTGGCTGGTTGCACTTTCCCAGACAGAACATACTGAGAACATCAATAGCTAGACAGCAAGAATTCCTCAACCGTTAATCTCATCATGTGGGAACCCACTGGAAAACCACTTGGCAAAACCAAATGTTATGGCGCGCCACCCTTATCGTAGTGTATTTTGTTTCCTTAGTCACTTTCTACTTTTGGGCCTTGCTCCTTGTATGTGAAAAACCAAGTCAACAGCAGAAGGCAACAGGCAACTTCAAATGAGGCCAGAGTTTGTTTCTTGAAGCAATTAAAAAAAAAATCACCACAGCAACTCTTCCGCAAGCTCAAACCTGCAAAAACGCAGTCTCAGGTAGCGTTTGGTGGATTATGAGAGGGCCTTTTTATACTCACACCACGCATGAACTCATCCCAGATATGGCTGCTCCTCTCCTCTGAGAGGAGTCAACAGATCAAGCAGCTATTGTAATTAGACAGACTTTGAAGTGCCTAGCAATGTATTAGCCAGGATTAACTGAATGACATACAAGGACCGAGGTTCTGGTCGGTGGCTTCTCTGTCTTTGGTCAACAAGTTCTGCAAGTGTATAAATAACAAGGTTCAAACATTTTCCCCTCTCTTCAAGACCTTAATGTATTGACTAGATTTGATGATTGCAGTTGACATTGATGTGATCTGACAGAAGCGATAGGATTGTACACCGAGAACCTGAAAATGATGCTTCACCTCAGCAAGTATGACATTGCAGGAATTTACAGCAGGTTTACAATTACAGTGTGTAGCCATTAGTGTTATCAGGACTGAATAGCAGCATTTTTACCATTATCTTACGCAGTTCCCGAAATTTCAAGTCCATGAAATAAGTCCTTTTGACACAGGAGACTTGTAGATAATCTAGCCTTGAGATCTAGAAGTGACAGTCTGAACCCTGGCTTTCTAAGATGAGGACAGGAACTAAGACTCTATTCTAGCTCTACTTCGATATCAACAGGGATTAGCTTTTGGACAAACTGGACTTCATCATCATCAGGGTCCACAGTGATGAGGTCGATTTCTGGCTCCTCTTTACAGACGATTTGTGCCGACCTGGAGAACTCAATGGGCAACTCAAACACTTTATTTAGATAGTCTCCCTTCTGGTTGAGGTAACGTCTGTTTTTTCCAACCATGGCTTTGACCTGACAGGCAACAGACCAGGCAAACTCCCACCTCCGATGACTCTGTGCACTCAGATCAAAGTTGTACTCCAGGATGTCATACAGACCTTTCACGTAGGGAACCTTTGATTTCTGCGCTACGTAGTGATGCAACTCGTAAACAACCCCTCTTGTCAGCACCTGCAAATCCAGTTTGGCCTTGGGTTCTGACTTAAAGCGGATGTCAAGCTCCAATCCTATTTCTCTGCAGAAGGGATAGATGCTGTGTTTGTCCGTCTGTTTCACAGCCTTCTCCTTTCTGTCCAGGCACAACTGTTGTTTGTCTATAAACTCTTTTAGTCTGTGGCCGTTTGGCCCTTGCTGTTTGAGTTTTGTTTTTGGGTCTTTGAATTGGACAGTTACGTTAAACCACCTTTGTTTTGCGTGTGGTTTTTTCATCAGGACTCTGTGTGTCAAGTACCACTTCTGAATACACTGTGCATCCTCGGTCTTCCCATTTTGGAGCTCAAGATCAAAATTGTGCTCAAGGACATCGTAGATGATCTGGTAAACTGTTCCGCACAATTCCTTGACAAAGCTCAAGATCTCAAACACAGTCCCATGGCTGAGGAGACTCAAGTCAAGCTTCTCGCTCTCTGGGCGTTCTTCTGTTGACCAAAGGTTGAGACCGATCTTTTTACAGAATGGGTAGGGCTTCATGTCAGGGTTCTGGATCACGGCTGGCGCTGACACTGGATCCGAGCTTGTCTCTTGCTCTGTCAGGTCTTCCTGAGCTGGAAAATCATTTGTCACATCAACCATGTTGTAGACCTCCGGCATCTGAAAAGTACTGCTGAGGAAGTCCAAGTCATTGCTGTATGGGTAGCTCTGCAAAGCCTTTACTTTTGTGAGGATGTAAAACAGAAAATTGCGCTTAAGCATATCATCTTGAAGGTCGAGGATAAAGTTGCTCTTCAGAATGTCTAGTACGAACCTACCCCTAGTTTTGTTCATTGCATTTGCAAATTTAGAAACTTCACACAGAACACCATTAGTCAATAGCCGTAGATCAATATTCTGTTTTTGTCCAAAGCCAACATTAAAATCTAAACCTATTGATCTGCAGTAGACAAACTTGTATGCTACTTTACTTGACAATGAGAGGATTTGTTTGGTCCGAACAGCACGCCTCTTCCACAGCCTCAGCTTTAGCGTTTCTACATCGCCGTCTGCCATATTTTTAGAAAACAGACCTGGGCCTGCTTCTTGACTTAAGTTGCGTGACATGTGGGGATAGGACAGTCTGCTATGGGGGGGCGACCTAGACAACACCGGGGAGAGGGAAATCTCCTCCTCTTCCTGCTTTATATCCAGTAATGCCACTTGCTTTCCTTCTGTGGCTGCTTCTGACAAACATCCTTCCATATCCATGTTTTCCTGTTCATCTTCTGGTCCTGAATGCATTTCTTTCTCAGGATCAACTGGACACATGTATGACAAGTCGCCCTCCTCCCAGTAAGCTTCCCTGCTATCCGACGTAGCTCTAACGCTGTCAAAAACAAAACCTTCGCAGTGCTTGGGTATTCGCTTTCTCTTACTGGCTCCTGTTTGTGCTTCCGAGGCCTCCATTTTGGCTACACGTTTCTTTTTCCACCCCCCTCTTTTTCTTTTCGGCTCCAACAAAAATGGCTCATTTCGAAAATCAGCTCTGAGATCGGCTGTTATGCCCGTGTTCCTCCTCTCTATGAGCTTGGTGATTTGCAAACGGGCGGAGATTTTGTTGAGGTTCAAACTGAAGTTGTGCTCGAGCAAGTCAAATACGATATCTCTGTGCTTTCCACACAGCATTTTGGCAAAGTCGAGCACTTCCAGCATCGCACCATTGTTTAGTAAATTAGAGTCCAGTTTCTGTTTGGGTGTGTCCTTGGGTCTAATATCTAGATCCAAACCAATTTTCCTACAGAATGGGTAGAGCTTATTCCTTAACTTTGGCTTGTGTATAATGTACTCTCCATTCAACGCTCCATTAGAGTCATTCTTCTGATGCACTGAAGAGGTGAAGTTTACATGACCGTTGCTGCTGCCATCAATGAGTCCTATTTTGTCTGTGGTTTTGCAAAAATTAGCATGGCAGTAGCCTGGCAAGACTTTTAAAGTTTTGGGGTCTGGGAGCGTGAAACTTTCTTGCCATCGGTCAGGTTTACTCTTTATATTTTCTCTCAAAAATTTCACTTTATTGTGAATGCGTGCTGCAAAGTCATAACAGTGTGCCTCAATCTCAATCCCAAGGTCGAAGTTGAAATCTAGGATTTCATAAATGAAATACTTCTCTGCTTTAGTCACCGCTTTGGCGAAATCACAAATGTCCAGCATGATGCCATTCGTCAGCAGTGACACATCTAGCTTTTCCTCCCTTTTGGAAGACACGTTGAAATCCAAACCGATTTTGACCGATTCGGGGAAAGGCACTTCACCTTTTTGATACCTAACCCCGCTGTGAATCCGGCACTGCCAAATGTACTCATTGTCTATGGTGTCCATGTTGGCATTCACCTCCAAACGGTGACAAAAGCTGTTCAGATCAGTCGTGACAGAACAGACTCAGTCAACACTTCTACAGAAAAACTCTAGTTAGTGGATCCATCATGAGCAGCGTACGGGGGCTAGTATCTTTTACAGTCACTATGTATCCTGTTACTGCTCTGATTTATCAACTCAGTGGTTAAATTATCCATGTCACCTTGTATTTTAGCAACAGAACTCCACTTCAGTCATGTCCTTTACAGTATCCCAGGTACCGAGTGCAGTATGACTCTCAGCTTCTCTGCAGAATAATCCCAATTACTGTCTTGAGGATGAGCTGTTGGCATCATCTCCTCTTGCTGAATTGGGGCGTCACTGTGCCATCTTCTTAGTCTGTGAATAAAGACATGACATATGGACTAAAGTTAGTAATATTGCAGTAATATAACAGAATCACAACAGTATGTTTCATTGGACTGGAAGCAACTACAGTTTCCTTCCTTACAACTAACTAACTAAACATCTCAAACAGACACATGCACCAATCAAAGAGACACATGCATCAATGTATCTTGAGATACACTGAATGTGCTATAGACAGGTCTCAACAGATTAGCAACATGGCTGTCTGGTATCAGTATCTTGTTTTGGAGGAAAGGTAATTACATGTGTGAACTGACTGACAAGGGTTTACAGTTGTGCCAAAAACCTGGTCATTGTGATACAGTAGGCTAGTTAATTTCCAAGGGTTGACTGATTTTTCACATGTATAGCTGTTGTTATATCTCTAGGTTTGCATGACCACTATTCACTATGGGGCTTAAAACATGAGTGGCAATATTACAATAATTCATAAGAAAAATACTGGTAAATGTTGGCTGTGTCTGAGTCTTCTTTACTATTCACTAAGGTGGGTAAACAGCCATCATTAGGAGGTCCAAATAAAAATGACTTAAAGAGCAAAACAAAGCAAACGTTTACTTTCTTCCCTTCTTACAACATGCCAATCAGCACTGACACTGCTCAGTACTATCTAGTTTTCTAAATCTGAATCAATGTTACAAATACACAACATTAATTTTTCCTCAAACAACCAGAATAATCTCACAATGATTTGTATAAAGCCACTGTCATGCTCATGCTATCCCAACTGCTGAAAACATAGCATGATTTCTTTAATTTTGAAGCATGGTCATTTTGTTGGTTCTGTGCATACTAAACACCAGGACTACTCAGGTATTTGCTTGTTGGTGACGTCAGAAATCACGTGGTCAAAGAAATCGGGGTCTACTCCAGTTTGGGAGTGGATCTTGATAAGATATAAATTGAGATCTTACAATATGTCAAGTGGTTACAGCAACGTATTTTCGAGGGATACTCACTGTTGTATTTTCATGTGGTATTTCATCAAGAACGTTCGTAACTCGTGTTTCCCATAGGATATGAATGCAGCATTGTCGTGCTTCTCTACTTTTTCAAATTCTACATCAAAATGGCGGCTGTATACAATAATAACTTTTGTTTATAAGTCCGGATGGCGCCGGTTTTTAGCATGCACAACACAGTTCATTTGAGGATGTCGTCAACAGAAAAACATCCTAACGCTACTCTCAGGTTACTCTACTTTCAAGGCTGTGAAAAAGCTAAATCAGCGTTAGCGCGCTAAAGCGAGCTGCGTTAGCATAGGACATCAACACTGCAGAGAAACAACCGTGTTCAATGGAAACTGAATTGCATGTGGTAACAGCTTACCTAGGCATCAAGCAAGCACTGTCTTGGCTCTAGTGCTTAGGGAGGTGTGTGATCCGGTAATGTTGACTGTTAAAATCACAGCTGCCCATGTGCTGCAACACATCATCAAAACACAGTACAGATGTGGGCTGGACGGCCTGGAGTGCAGTGAATTAATGAGTTGCGTTCAAGAGCGCCTCGGAAACTCCCTTTGCAAAACAAAAAGAGCAGGAGTTTTTCTTCTTCTTTAGTGTTTATTGACAGTTGGCAAACCAGCTTCTAGGTGCATTACTGCCACCAACTGGACTGGAGTGTGGAAAACTAAATCTTTGATTTATTGGCGAGTTTCAACCCAACCTATAAGGTGCATATCGCCACCTACTACTAACTTGTTTTCCATAGTATTCTGAAGATACATTAATTGAGCCCTGCCTAATTCCTCCTGTTTATTTCTTATGTAATACCAAAATCCCCTTCCTGAACAGATGTTGGAAGTAGTCAGAGGGTTTAGAACCACAGTCTACTCACTTGCTCAGTTACCTGTTCACTTACAAGATGCCAGCTCTGTAATAAACCAGTGCTCACACAGAGTAGCCTGTTTTGCTGGCATAATGGAAATACATCTGTGTTAGCTTTACTATTGTTGCTGCAACATGCACATCTTATAAAGTATAAAAAGCGGAGGTACATGTTGCAACAACAGTGGACCGCTAAGGCTAGCCAGCTAGCTTGTTAAATTCTACAAAATGTATACACAAATGTCTAAGGACAGATTAAAGTTGAGTCCCACTCTCTGGTTATATTGCAAAGTGTTTAGGAAAAGCGACTAGGGCTGACGACAAGATAGTTTACTGTGTCACAGTCAGAGGCAATAAATTAAGAAAGCTTTAAATGATCTATTAGCCTGATTATTCTGCTCTTGTAAAAACAAAAAAATCCTAAACCATTGTTTGTGCATGTAGGCTGTGTAGGTTTACTGTGGGGTTTACCTGTGTTTATCTCAGCCAGCAAACCCTAATGGCAGATTATAACACTATAGTGCTAAAACATACTGTAGATAGTAAGGATATCAACATGTACAAAGAGGTTCTGCTTCTAGTAACATTAAAGTTCTCTGAAGTGTTACTTTTCTCAATAGACAGATTATAATAGAAGTTATTTTTAATGTAACGGGTTGCTTTTAAAAGCAGCACTCTGACACACTACTTATCACACTTCACTTTTACTAACATTACTAAATGGACCTGCAGCACCATGCAAGCTACTTCAGCTGGCTCTCTTGCCCTCACCTGGTTGTTAGTGTGTGTATTTTTAGACTGGAGTTTCACACATACAACTGTCTAATGAGGCTCCACAGCAGAGGCACACCTGGCTGACAGGAGATTTGTGACTGAGCTGCAAAGCACCCACAACACATTTCACATGCTCCCATTAAGACAGATTCCCCATTAGACTCCCGCTGACAAATTATGCATCAGCTCATAAGGAGAAACGCTGTTCAGACTTTTAGCATGTGAGGCAATGATGGCATCTATCAGTCTATTTATCTATCAAGTAAATGATATGAATAACAACACTGATAATCCATCCAGTATAGATGGAGGAATGGATAAAAATGATTAGAAAGAATACTTTTGAGTCTTGTATTAATATCTGTATCTTTAGTAATAATATCTGACTATATTTAAATGTAATGTTTCCATATAGCTAATATACTAGTACTCACTGATTATCTATCTGTTGTCTGTCCAGGCAGGACCTAACGGAACACACACACACACCAGGCCGGTCTGTGTATGTTTGGATGCAGTCACCCTGATGATTCATTAGCTGCTCCCTTGGTGACAGTAATGTGACTCTGGTTGTCTCATGGGCTGTGGAAGGAAATCTGCCTCGTCTGTTTCTCCAAATATCAAAACTGTCACTGAAAAAAATGACATCATTTCAAGTGTTTTCATCACACTGTACTGCCATGCACAACAGTTTGTGATGCAAATACCATTTGAATGTGTAATTTGTTGATTTATTGCTATTATTATTATTATTGTTACTATTATTATTATTTATTTGTTTGGTTGTGTCTATCTCATATTATAATTGTCATTTAATAAGTGAAATTTCTCAAGCCAAGCAAAACTATGTAAAGTATCTACTACTTCAATGATAAGAGTGTAATTGGAAGACTTTTCTTACAATACAATTTCAAATCTCTTGCCATAAATTTACAGAAACGGTTGAAGGGAGGAAGTTCGTGTCTGTGGGTTGTTCTTTTATTGTGTTTCCAAACTGATTTTGTTCCGCTTTCTGTGTTGCAAAAGTTTTTGAAATCACAAGTTTTACTGAAAGCCCCAGTGAAAACCCACACATGTGGCACAGAGGAGCAGACTGGAGAGGGGGTAAAAAAAAGGAAAAAAAAAATGCAATAAAGTAAGACTTTACAGTGTGTTGACATGTGGAGTCAGAGTGACTCCAGGGATTCCCCTTCCAGACAAATGAGGAACATTTCAGGGGGAATTTAATGTTTCCCATGTTTCTTTCAGTGTTTACTGCCTTTATGTGGTTGATTTCTAAATTTAGATGATGATTATGCTGATGATACTTATACGAGTACTACTACTGCTATGACTACTATTACAAATAATACTGTCATAACAACAACAGCAATACTACTACTACTACTGTGACGACGACGACGACTACTACTACTACTACTACTACTATTAATAATATTAATAAAAATAGTGATAATAATTCCAACAGCTGATTTGTGAAGGCAAGTTTATTTTCTGTTTCCCTTTCTGAAGTTTCAAAGAGGAACTAACAGTTGTGGAAGGGTGATGACGTGCACGCACACACACACACATCCACACTCACAGACACACACCCACAGACACGCTCACACACACACAGACACCCCATATAAGCCCTCTGTTGCCTTCTTGCTCCGTTGACTCCCTCGTCTCTTCACGGCGGCCTCGTCTCTGCAGCCCGTCCGTCCCAGCATGGAGAACTACGTCAGGCATGTGGAGCTGCTGGGCTTTGAGAAGCGCTTCTTCCCAAGTCAGCACTATGTAAGACTTGACTTTTTTTTTTCCCACAAAGATTCTGCAAATTTGACCAAATTTTGAATGTGCTTACTACTACTTCAAATCATAGCTTGAGTATTTGAAATTGAAATTTTGTTGTTTTTGTCAGAGGTCAGTATGTTGTCCTCCGGCACTGAAACGTTATGAAAAACCTTGATAACCGACACTGAAAGATCTTGAATGGAGTGTGAGATTGACTTGAAAAGCTATAGGACCCATAAGGCAAGATAAAAAAATCACTATCACTATCACTATATGCCCCAAAATACCCAATTTAGAAGTCAATAGTGTAGAGAATAATTATGCAATTATGCCATACGATTCAAATAATACTAGACAAAACTAAATATTTGATGATGTTTCTCACGGAGCTGAGCAAAGGTCTTCACATTACATAACCTGTCTGTACATCTAGTTAACTTAAAGGTGCTATATGTTGCATTTTGACATAAACAACTGAGAAACATTCACGAACAATAAATAAATAGTGAGAACAAGAGGTTTTGTGGGAAATAATACGGAGAAACGTTAGAAATAAATTACTGGCATGAGATAGAGGCTACAAATCACCAAGACCAGAATGTCATTTGTTTACAGTAATCACATTGTCAGAAGTATCACAGTATATTTGACAATAGTTTACTTGTGTATGTTTTTAAAAGTGATCCCATTGCCCCTTTAATCTTTGGCGTGCTTATTGATTTTCTAGGTGTACATGCTGATGGTGAAATGGAGCGACCTCTCTGAGAAGCTGATCTACAGGACGTATCCTGAGATCTACACCTTTCATGTGAGTTCCTCTGCACTAAACAAACAACTGGGTGGCTCAGTGGGAGAGAAACCCTCACAAGCTCTTTATCTGCAACACATCGCTGTTATTTCTTCCCTTTTTTCTTCTTGTTTTAATCAGTTGTGTCTGCAAATACACTAAAATTATGCCTGATCGAAAACAAAACAAAACGAAGTCGGTTCATGTCGTGTTTTGGCACAGAAATCCCTGAAGGAGATGTTTCCCATCGAGGCTGGTCGGATCGAGAAGAAAGACAGAATCATCCCTTCATTACCAGGTAAAGACACACCTAGCACACACACACACATGCACGCATGCATGCACACACGCAAGTTAGTCAAAAAAATTATAAGCTCCTTAGTGTTTCTTTGTCTCATCTGCAGACTCTTTCCTTTGCTCCTTTTTCAGTTTTTTTTGGTTGCTCAAAAATGTTTTGCAACAAAGTGTTATGAAACCTCGTGATTGCCAGCAGACCATCAGAAGCAGAATTACTTTATTCTACAAGTCCAGTAAATAAAGAGGAAATTTGTCTTAGCAACATTTGTGCAGGGATATGCTGACAAGCGACATGGAGAGCTGATGGGGCGTCAGGTGAGACTAAACAGGACTCTATGAGCAACAGAGAGCACTGAAAGTTTGAATTTAAATGAGGGAAAAAATCATAAGTTTCATCATTTTGGTTTCTGCGATATTCTTCCAGGAAGCACCTGTGATTGTTGATCAAACGCGATAAATCTGCTTCTCTTTTTTCTGTTATGGAGGCAAATGAGCAACCTACAACGAGACTGAAACAGTTGCACGATAGTTTGCTTAAGTCTATGGCAGCTGTGAGTCGCGGTTTGACCTGAACAGGACAGGACAAAACAGACAAGACACTTTCCCTCGCCCACAGCATGAGCTTTTATTTCTGATCCAAACAAACAAAAAAACAAGACAGAAAAGACATAGTTTGTCCCTAAAATGCTGCAGGACAGTCGACCGTGACCATTTTGATGACAGCTGCCATGGAAGAAACTCCAGCGTTGCGCAGCTGTGTGTTTTCAGCGCAGAGTTTTGGTTCCTCTTCAGTCCTTCAGACCAATGCAGTTAGTTATCATGAAAACAGAACTCATACGACTCTCCTTTGTGAAACTTCGGCTTACACCATAAAACTGATGCAACGTGGAGAAGGAGAAGCGACGAGAAACCTCAATTCTACTGCAAGACCAGAATCTTACCTACACAGGTCTGAAAGTTTCCACATCCTCACCTTCCAACAGGAGGGGAATTTTGTGCAGGTGTACTTAGAAACCACAAACCAGTGTAGGAAAATGAAGCGAGGGATGGAATATGCTGAACTTTCTGAGAATTTCGGTCAAACTGACCAAGTGCAAAGAATAGATGGCAAAGAGGAAATTCAGGTTAATATTAGAATCATTCATGTTGGTGTCACACCTCCAGCATGGTGGCATTTTTCTTTTTTGCATACACTGGCAAAAAATGACACTTTTTCCTGTCAGTTTAACGCCTCTGCTATCCAACTGACATCTGCTCCTCTCGGTGTCCTCAGCTCCCAGGTGGGTGGACAGCCACAAGTCCACAGAGACGAGGCAGAGCACCTTGGCAGAGTACTGCCACTCCCTCATCAACCTGCCGCCTCACATCTCCCGCTGCGCTCTGGTCTGCAGCTTCTTCAAGGTCCGCCCCGAGGATGAAAACCCTCCTGCCCCAAACCCGTCAGTATAACACTTTTTTTTCTGCTTGCATTATGGCATAGCTGATCTATTAGGTAGTGTGAGTGGAAACATGGGAGAGTAACAGGTTGCATAACTTGCAGTGAGGCTCCCAGGTCTGACTTTTAATTGCATGGATATGAGTTCAACTCACGCAACTTTTATGTATATTTTTGAAATGTTGCACAAAATTAAAATGCGAAGTAAGTGTGTTTCTATTGGTTGAAGAGAATAAGTAGGCTTCCTGAAAGCAAAAAATCAAAAAAGAGGAAGAATCTTAAGAGATGCAGTAAAGCAAGTCGGTCATCCTCGCAAAATAGTTCCCAAAAGATTGAGTCATGATCATGATGCAAAGCGGAGGCTTGTTGCACATTATCCTGCACATATATACATCTATTTACCAAGCATTTCACATGAAATACTGATCTAAAATCAATGTATTTTGAACTGTAACCAAAAAAAAAAAAAAAATTCTGTCATTTGGAGTTCATGTGAGTGTTTGAATCACGTCACTTCATCATTTCCTCTGCAGGCTGAAACGAAATGAGACATTTGTGGTGTCCAGGGATAAGTCCAGAGGCAATGCATCTGGTAAGTCTCATTTTAAACTCTTATATTATTATCAATTTATATTGCTCTTACATATATATCTTGTTGGTCTAACATTTTATAAGTAAAATTCTTTAGCAAACTTAATTCAAGTTTCATGGCAGATATTCATTTTGGAATGAAGGCTTTTAAAATGCCCAAAGCTTTTTTCCTTTTGATTCTGACCTTAACAGAGATTTACTTTACCTTTCCTCCTCCTCTCAGAGATTTCCAGCCCCATCATACTGGACACCTACAGGGTGATCGCCGACTACACCAAGACTTCCAAACATGATATCAATCTGCACACTGGGGACCTGGTGGAAATTGTGGAGAAAAGTCCCAATGGTAAGGAGAAGTAGACATCAAATGCTTCTGTTCAAACTACTTTGAGACAACACTGAAACAAAGCTGACACATCTACAATCCCAGCAAAGAACATCGTCATAGGTTTCATTTTAAGTAACAATTTAGATTAGATGATAAAGACTTCAAAAGTCTGGAAATTTTGGTTTAAGTACCTTGAAAGTGCTTGAAAAGGGCTTGAATTTTGCTGTATGAACCGTGCATCTATTGTCAGGATGCTGAGGCTCTGACCCTCGACCTTTTAACTGACTGGTCATACTGCTGGGTGTCTAAGTTGAGGCTTTCTCCTCTGTCACGTTGTGGGTATAACATCTGGAAAAGAGCTAAATTTGTACGATGTAAATATCATGTGTGCCATGTGTGACTGTATCTTTGAACGCTGGTCCTGGTCTTCTGTTCAGGCTGGTGGTTCTGTCAGTGTGAATCAAGGCGAGGCTGGGTTCCCGCCTCCTACCTGGAGCCTCTGGACGGACCAGACGAGGCCGAGGAGGCTGAACCTGACTACGCAGGCAAGTCTACCTACATATTATTCAAAGAAATGCTGATTTCACAGTTTTGTCTGCTGGAGAATCCACATCACTAAAGAGACACGATTCAGCCTCCTAGTATTAAGTATTTTGACTCTGTGAGGAACCGCTGACCTACTAATCAAGTCACATGTTGCAAAAATGATAAATAATATTTTAGATCCTGTCCACTTCTGAGTATACTGAGCACTTCATTCTCTACACCAGCCTTTCCATGTGCATTACTAACCTCACTGAACATATAAGTGTGTGAATAAATGTGTTTACATGTTAATTATCATCCAACACGCTTAAAGGAAAAGGAAAACCGTGTTGCTCTTTGTCCAGTAATTCAAAAACATGACTAACAATGTTGTAAGCAAACATCTTGACATAAATCATCATTCTGCTGTGGATTAAATACTCCTGTGAGTTTTGCTGTCAAGCCAGCAATCATTTTATCAGAGAAGGTGTGTGAGACAGTACAGATTCAGGTTGGCTGGATGTGAGCACTTTGACGTGACAGTACATGCTGACTTCCTGCTGCGTCCCTGCAGGAGAGCTGTACGTCACCGCCACGGCCTACAAGGCCCAGCAGGATGATGAAATATCTCTGGAGGTGGGGGAAACCATCGAGGTCATTCACAAGCTGCTGGACGGCTGGTGGGTCGTCAGGTACGGCACACACACACACACACACACACACACACACACACACACTCACACACACACCTGCATGCTCT
>OMLF01021139.1:16814-27121 GCA_900302615.1 Holocentrus rufus | reverse complement strand
AAATACTTTACTAATCAAAAGAGATGCTCAATGTAATATAGTAAAGCACAGTTCACAGATTAGCCACAGTGTGTGTGTGTGTGTGTGTGTGTCTGTGTGTGTGTCTGTGTGTGTGTGTGTGTGTGTGTGTGTGTTATTACTCATGTAGAAGCACCTCTCGAGCAATAACACAGCTTTAGAAGCCCCTCTGTCTTTAAACAGGATTATTGCCTGACCGTGTCAATTTGCCTGATCCATGACAAATCTTTTGTTGACTGCAACATATTAAAGGCAATTAAATTGGAATCAGTATGTCTCTCATTGACCATTACACACTCTGACAAGGCAGGCCACTAAGGGCTGCAAAGCATACCGAGAGGAAGCATTTTTACATTGCATCACTTGAAAGGTTGTGTCCTCATATTTATTCTTGAAAAAAAAAAATCATAATTATTGGCACAAAGGGCCCCCTTATTGTCACATTAGAAATTTCACTTCAAAACAATGTTTTGTTTTCTTTAACCTGTAGAGGACTGAGAAAAAAATCCTATTTTACCTCCTTCCACTGCGTCTCAACACAAGTCATGATTTAGTTGGCTAAAACCAGAGCCATATACTTAAAACCTGCAGGTGGTTAAACATTTAGATCAGCAGCAGTTCAGACGGATGCCAACCACTGACAACAAGCCAAAAATACAAGAAATTCAGTTGATTTCCGCTGTTTCCCTTCATCGCCTTCATCAAGGTGTTGCTTCCAGGCCCAAGTCTGACAACTGCAGTGCTACAGCTTCTGTTTGCTCTGTTTCAAACTTTTAATCATCACTCGAAGAGGAAGTTAAGATTTAAACCTCCCCTCAAACCGACTAACATGAACCCGTATGATTAATTGATTGGATTATATGTTCAGGCAGCTGAAAGTGATGGCAGTTCAATTTTTGATAGCGCGGCCTGGGAGAGCATTTGATCCAGACCGACTCAAACCTCTGATGTTTTTCGGGGAGGTTTAGACGTCTAGTGTAGCACTGGGATCGACATCAATTTTGTCTGCCGCGTCGTAGGAGACAAAGCGGTACAAAGGCAGCGACCGAGCACAGTAACACCATCAATACGGCCTTGGAGACAAACTCATCTGTGTTTCATACTAAGTAACCTCTCCGAGCAGATAAACGATCCACATTGTGTTCAACTCAATTATGGCATTTTTAGCTCTGCCTGCCTGACAATAAGGGAAAATAAATTTGTGATTGTTTTGGGATTGTTATGTATTTGCTATATGTACATATGTACATTTGTTATATACACTCTGGATGTTGATGCCAAGGATTATTCTTTTTTTTAATTCTTGGCAGGTGATGAGATATCCTTTAACCCCTTGAATTTTGATTTCCCCTTAAGTAGCTCCCAAATCATTTTTCAACATACTGCATGACAGTGTCACATACATAGTCTGTATCTGCTGGCTGCAGCTTCACTGAAGCTGCATCTCTCTTATATTGAATGAAATATTCAAACCCAAAATGCCATGGTTTTACGGCTGCAGCGTGACATCAAATAGAAAATATCTAGATCTCTTGTGCATTGTTTTCCCTTAAAATAAAATTTTGAACAAAGCTCGGCCACCCAGCACACATTTGTTATGACAATCCCACCAGTGGGACTGGATCCCTTAAAATCATTTAACACACACCTTGTATCAGTGTTTACATCCTTACACATTGCGCTGCTACAAAATTATAGTAGATTACATTCTATAATTTCACAAAACATGCCATTTTCAACTCTAATGTCATTACTGTTGATATTTACAGTGTTTTGCCAACTGTGTCAGTGTACCCTCATCGTCAGTATTAACTGATGTGTGTGTGAACACGTGTGAGTGTGTGTTTTCAACAGAGCACCAACACAACAGGTTGTGTTTGTTGTGTTTTTGTATTGCACCGCCTGCTGTGGCAGTGTGCCTTTAAGCAGATCCCTGGGGAAAACAAAATAAATAAAAAAAGAAAAAAGATGAATAGAAACCGAACCAAAAATCAGCAGAGGGGTGAGTGGAGAGGTGTGGAGATGTATGACAAGAAAAGGGGACGGGGCGACCAAAGGAAGGGAGCCTGTATGTGTGTTTGTGTGTTCTGTTTGTGTGTGTGTGTGTGTCTGGCCATGTTTCAAGTTAGCTAGTCAGTCAGAGGATTAGACAGAAAGACTTCTGAATTCACCACAGCCAGAGGTGCTGTCTCTCTCTCTCTCTCTCTCTCTCTCTCTCTCTCTCTCTCTCTGTCTCCTCCTGTCTCTCTCTCTGTCACTGCTCTACTTTTTTCCCCTCTCTTGCCCTTCACTGCTTCACTCTGCATGTGCTCTGCTTCATTAGACGCAAAAGGTGGAAGAGGAAGAAAGCAAGAATGGATTGGCGATGAAGTGAGCAAGTCCTGACCCCGGTGTGGATGCCAGGACATCGTTAATAAAACTCCTCATTTCTCCTCATCTCCTTTCCCCGTCCTGTCTAATTTCCTGCCCTCCCTCGCCGCTTGCAGCTTCGCCACTTTCTCTCTCTCCCATTTTTATTCTCCAACAACGCCAGCCCTCCCACGCGCAGCCTGCATTTGCAATGGAAAACACCTTGCACACGCCCTGTGGAGAGTCACACATACTTAACATGGAGGACAGAGAGTAGGCTAGGTGCATGTCAACACAACCCCCCCAACCCCCCTTAAATCTGCAGTTAACAAGGGGAATGCATGAAAAGAGCTTGTGTTTACAATACAGTATAAGATGCTATTTGCTCTCAAGTTACACAGCAAGTGAGGATTTGAATAAATGAGTTCCTGTTGTTTCCACATCAGTGGCCATCTTAGAAATCCCAAGTCTCATTCTTTTCCCAAAGTTGTGCAGTTGAAATAAGCTGGGATATTGTAAGAGCTTTGACTCAAATAAAGCCCGCTGGCCTCGCTGTGTGTATTCACGCGATGAGAAGGGAATTAAACTTTTTAAAACAATGCCTTGTGAGGGCAGAGCATTTAGCATAGCGGTAATTCACTAGCTGTGTTTCCATGAAACATTCAAATTAATTGCGAGTGAATAATTAAATGCCACCCCAAAAAAAATGAAGCTGTGTTTCCATGACATCTATTCAAGTCAGAGAAAAAAACGCAGCGACGTATCCCACTACGCCATCATCATCTGACCGTTGCCACAGGCAACCATTTGGTTTGCTAGCTGCATGACTGTGCCTAGTTTTGCAAAGACGGACAGAATCATCAACACACTTCACAGTTGTTGTTTCCCCACCTAATATCTTTGCATATGAGACAAAGAAATGTCTTGATTTCTTCATTTGTCCAGCTGTGCAATTTGCCTCCATTGCAAATTGTCACATCTCACAACATACAAATCTTCAGTTGTATTTTTGGGATGTTATTTGCCGTTTCCATCCAACGTTTTTTATTCAAAACGCACATAAAAACGGTCGATGGAAATGCGGGTATTCTCACAGTAAAAAATGCCACATCTGCCATTGTAAAATCTCCTGCCTGATATGTGAGCATGTCAGCAGGGGTTGCAGGGTTACTTTCAAAATGCAATCTGTCACAGATTATTTGCTCACAGCTATAATCAGTCCCACAATCCTTTGCAGTAGTCAAAGAGCAGAGTTGATGTGAGTTACTGTTATAATTACGCCTTCAGAATCCACAATTTTGCAGTTAAAGGATCAATTTGTTCAGTTTTACAGACTGTAATTGGAATAGTCATCAACAACCCCGCTCCAATATTTCAAGTGCTAAGAAAATGATTTAATCAAAAATATCTCTAATGAATTTTTGTTTTTTATTTTTCCTTTTTAACATTAAATGATTACAGTCACTATTCATTTTTAGGCCCACATTATTCAAATCCAGTGACATGTAACGGCTTCCCTGGCTTGGCTACCAGCCATCCACAATGTTCAAATAAAATGATTTTGACACTGATTTCAAGTTCACTGTGTACCTGTCACTGTCTCCCAGTAAGTCTCTCTCCCTCTTCACTCCACTTTTTTTTACCTTTAATTTCATCATCCACTCTTCCCCAAAAAAATCAACCTTCACCCAGCGTCACCCTCTCCTGCTAATATTTGTTGTTCTAACTACTGCAATCATTTTTCTATTCTTCTCTCTCCCTGCCTGCTCCCTTATTCCCTGAAATGAAAAAAAGGCAAATGAAGACAAGATTTCATCATTCCTCAACAGAATATAGGCCCACAGACATTTTGGATATCTGTGTGTGTGTGTGTCTGTCTGTCTGTGTGTGTGTGTGTGTGTGTGCGTGCATGCATGCCACCTCCAAATGGGATCTAGTATTTATTTCACCATTATAGTTGGTTATGGCTTTAAATGTGCATCTCATTATGTGTAACCATACATAAAAAAGTGTGTGGGTGTGCGTGTTTGTGTGTACAAATGTGAGTGTATATGTGATTATAGAATGCGTAGGATACGTACTTACTGTGCATGCATTGGTGTGTGTGTGTGTGTATGTGTGTGTGTTCATATGAGCTCTGTGAGCACTAACCAAGCGGAAATGACAGTAATTAACTAAACGAGCTACATCTGCACCTGGGGGTGGGGGTGGTGGGGGGACTGAGTGAGTGAGTATGCATTTGTACTTCTGGAAAAGGAAGAAAGGGGAATGAAAGGGTGTGAAAAGACCAGAAGGAGTATGAGAAAATAAATTTCATCAAGGAGAGACTGCGAAAGAAAGAGGTGAAAAGATCAGAGCACAAAGAGGCTAAGGAAAAGTGAGCGAGACGGAGAGAGACCGTATTTATCACGCTCTGACAAAAACACTCCATACAGAGCTGTCCTGATATAGGAAACTAATTTACTAGGTGGAGGCGAAAATTCCCTATATCATGGCACCTCAGAGTACATTATTATCCATATACCATGGCCGCTTTCCAATAATTAAAAAATAGGGGGAGTGAATTAATTTAGGGGCTATATCCTCCATAAAATCAAATTCTTCTGCCCATGCATGGAGGTCACACTAATGGACAACAGAGATGCTAGCAGCAGGCTAACATTATTCAACTAGTGTTACGGCATGGTAGACGTATTGTGGTTTTGCCAAAATGGATTAAAAAGGGCACAAATCTGTACAAATGCCTTCGGTGGTTTAGTGTTGGTGTTAACAATTGGTGGAAAATAATCACAACAGTTTTGAAGCAGTCAGGATTTTAAAAAGGGGGCATGGTGTGGTGGCTAACAGCTAGCCTGCCGTACAGTAGGCTAACAGTTAGCTTAACATAACGCAACCAACTAGTTTATTGTCCTTAAACTGCGTTCACATCATATTGTATTTACATAAGTAAGTACATTCTTCTGAGTGTTCATGTCTTTTTTCCCAATATATCCAGTAAGGGGGTAAATAACACAGCAAACTCATAAAACATACAACTTAAGAAGTATTTGTTAAATTAATGATTTAATAGTGGTGCCTTTTGATATAGATTTAAAGAATTGTAATGGTAGCTTACTGTACCTTCTTGTTCAAATTAAGAACTGACTTGAACACTTGCAAATCTTAGCAATGGGAATCTTTCCTACATCTATCTTCCTTCCTACATTAACTGAATTAGCTTAATGAGCTTAATGTATCAGCGAGCACTGATATAAGAAGAAGCCAGTCGCATTAAATTATTTGCAGGGACCATGGCACAAATGCTGTTTTCACATCTCCTCTTCACTCCTCTCCCATCGCAGACTGGGGAAACTCTTCCTACAGTAAAGTTGCAGATTTCATGATGTAGCATTATCAGACAGAAATCAAAGAGAGGCGTCAGCGCTGCAATGCATTTATTTTCCTCAGAGTTAAATACATGTTGCAACCAACCAACAGTACGTCTCTACTTAAGCTCACTCCGTGCAGCTTCAGAAGACAGTGTTGAACGTTCAGCAGCTTTCTTTTCTTCTCATAATCTTCACAGCCGGTACTGTTGGGATTAAACTCCTTTTATAATACATTATGCACACGCTAAAAACATTTTTGGGCAATGCGTCTGACAATAATGTATAATTTTGTACTGCAACATAACATAATAGTTACAACATAATATAATAATGCATGCAAAGGAAGGTTTTCCCATATTATATCCACTCTTAAACACGCCTTTGTATTTCAGCTCTAGAGGCAAGTGCTGAGAGTTCACCAGCTTTCCTTCCTTTTGAAAATCTTTTGCTCCTGATACATCGGAGATTTGAGTCCTTTTGTAAAATTCAGCGGCAGCGCAAGGCAAAAATAACAAAATAATTTTTCCTGCGAAATATCCACAGACTACTTTGTACAGCCAGGATCCATGGTGCAACACGGTGTAATAATGGAAGGAGAGGAGGAAATGTGACCTGCCCTGACCTTCCCATAATGTCTGAAAAGAGCATAAGAGCAAGAGAGAGAGCCGAGGAAGGATAATAATAATGAATATGAGAAGCAAGCCTAATATGAGAAACCACTTTCTCATATTAGATTTGCTTCTCATATGAGGTTCTCATATCAACTGTTTGGTACTGAAATTGGTTCACTCACACACTTTTTTTTAACAGTTACCTAATTGATATGGAGAGTAGGCTAAAGTTTGTGATGGAATATTGAGAAACTAGATATTTTTTAGTTCTATTTTTTAGTTCAGTTTGTCTAGGTTTTGTCATGTTTTATTGAAATTAACTGTAAAATTAACTACGATACCATATGAGTTTGATCCATTAAATCATTTTGTTCTTATATATTTAAATCTGTACATATTTTTCTAGTCATCAGTGATATAGGATTATATGGAGGCGAGCCTGAGAAAATTGCCTTTATTTTTCATTTTTTATTTTATTTATTTATTTATTTATTTTATTTTACAGCATATTGTTGACAGGTGTGGATTTTCCACCCTGCCCAGAATGACAGCACAGATTTTGTGGTGCAGAAATATGTTCAAATTCAAATATGAATATTAGCACAAAATATCAGAATTGGTATCAGTCTTCGTCGTCTCACATTGGTCGAACCCTGTGCTCTTAACATGCAGAGAGACAGATGAATGGGGAGGCGTGAAATATGCTCGCAAACTGCAGAAAAGTGAGAATCTTTGCATATTTCAAACTGTAAAGAGGAGGCAGCGGTATAAAGCAAACTTATTATTCAAGTGCGCACTCCCACTCTCGCACAGTCTTGCTTGTTTCAGTACTAACTTTTCCTTCTATGGACCTCTTAAATTGTTGAAACAGTTTGAAATGAACAAAGTGTTGCCAGATGGTAGTGCAACGGTTGTCGGGCACTGAGGGTGTGTGTGTGCATGCGTGCGTGTGTGTGTTTGTGAATGTGTCTGTGTGGGCTTGATTCTGTTTGCATCCTATCAACTTACAGCACGTCTGTTTAAAGTGTAAAAAAGAATCATTTTTACCTGTGAAAGTGTTTTGACAGTCGAATAAATTGACTTTGCCGATGCTTTTATATTAATGTGGTAAATGTGAATGCAGCGTGGCAGCTGCACACACACACACACACACAAATACACAGACACACACACACATGTGTGCACAGACACGTCTTTGGGCAGGATTAAATCTAAGCAGATGAATGCAAAGTACACACACACACACACACACCTCTGGGCAGGGCTGACATAAAACAATCATAGTTACTACATGCACACACACACATACATATACATAGACACACACACACACCTTGGGGCAAGATTAACAAATAGAAGGAATGCTGTACACACTCACATAGAAAAACACAATCTCACTCTCCTTAGGGCGTCGTTAACACACAGCACGTATACAGAGGCAACACAGACAGTTTTGCACACATATACACACTGACACACACACACACTGCGGTCTGAGGCAGACTTTGTAACCAGCGTTCAAAGGCCTGAAGCTCTGGCTGGCACTCAAGAAGTCTGCATGTTCACACACAGACCTACTGTACATTCACACACACTAACATACATTCAACACAACCTCAAGTACCGCAGAAATTCACACCTTTACACACACACACACACACACACACACACACACACACACCCCCTACCATCTGAGTAATCCACGCATTTCTCACACATGCACGCTTTCAGACATTGTGTAGAACCACAGAAATTGCTATGCACACACACACACACACACACCCTCCAGCTCCTCAGTAATGCGGATGCCAGCGAGCTGATGTGAGTAGAATGGTTGGCCTCCATGTTTTATGAGCTGGACCTCGGCCCATGAGTTCACTTAGCTTTGACCAGCCAGCTAAACATACTGAGAATTCATCCATTCCCATATTGATAATTCATCTTTAGAATTTATTTCCCAGAAGCCTTGTCTTGGACTCTGTGTTTTGCTGCTGTGTTAAGTTTTGTAGTACAGCTGTCAAGCTTTAAGTGCTGAATATTTCATCAGTGTTTCAACTTCTTCACAGATGATGGTATTTGGTTGGCCATCTGAGGCAAGAGAGGTTGGAAAATGTAGTGTGGAGGATTAGCAGCTGGGACAGAATTAAAGGTAATGCAAGGCTGCATGGAGCTTTTTGTGTTTCTCAAAGATAAAAACAAATTTCCCATAAACCCCGTCGCCTCCTGTCAAAACGATGATGTTGCTACTTGTCTCCCTTCCTCCTCCCTGGCCCCGCTCCACATGGGTTTGTTGTTTTTGAAGAGCAAGAAGAAGCAGAAGAGCTTTTAAAAGCCCTTCATAACAGCCAGTGTACGCTCAGACGAGGTGAGCTAATGTGGAACTGGAAAAATGCCGTGTATTACTTACAAAGTCAAAAGATTTTTTTGTTTTGTGCTTTAAAGCAATCCAGCAGATTTTCCTGTGAAATCCCACCTGGTGGTGTGATGTAAAACGAGGGGTGGAGGCTGCCAGACTTCTCAGCAAAAATCTCACTTGATTCAAGTACTTATATTACAGGGTTGTTTTTTTTTTTTTTTTTTTTTTACAATTGGTTACAAGCATTTCTCATTACTAGGTTCACTTTTTCAAAGCTCTTCACACAGTTGGCACAAGAGCTCTCGATGTCACCCAAACTGTGGGTGATGTTTCATAGCTTTGACACAAAATGCATTCAGTGACCACAGCTTTTAGACAGTCTGACTCAACTACAAGCAAAACCTGATTTATTGATTGATTGATTGATTGATTCATCTATTTTTTAATCTCGGGATCACTGTAAATCAGGGTCACCCCTCAATATATCCACGAGAAAATAAATAAAGCTTGAATGAATGAATGAATATGAAGTGAAGTTATATAAATGAGAGCAGTCACACGTTCAGATGTCTCCTGGATGTCTGTACATTTCAGCAGACGACTGTCAGAGATGAGATTCTTTCCCTGGTGCTGCAAGAGAGAACATGAGGTGTGATACATCTGAGAACATGTGGCCAGACGAACCCAAAGACCAGCGTGACTTACTACATCAATTTTACCATACTACAGTACTGGAATTTCTGTTTCCATTACTTTCCTACCATTATGCTATTTTACAGTAATAGGCCTACTGTTTTATGCATTTTGTAATTACTGCATGCCAAAAATCCTGGCAAAAATAAAACACCCTGAAGCCTTTACAGCAGCATTTTTATGATTCATGCACAGTAGTAAATTCTATAAAGAGGTGCCATTTTGTTTTGAAATGGAAAGTGTGTGAAAAATAGAAAAGATCATCTATAAATTTATTATATCACCAACCAAAGAACAAAGTAATACTTAAGATAGTACCATTAAGCGTGGATTAAAAACTAAAGAAAACAGAAGAAAACAAGAGAACTCCTTCAAGAACTGGCATAAAACAAATGATTGACCAGCCAATTGTTCTAGTTGGAAGAAAACTAGTGCCTGTGTTTTGGTGGAATGATTTTGAGGCATGTGTGTGTGCAGTGTTTTTGGAGTTTTTGGTGCATTTTGGGCAAGTCACTATTGAGCAATGCTTGTAACCAGTTGAAAATATCTGTACTGTCTCAGAGTTAAAGCAGTAATCGTTCGCCGATCTTTGCATGTTAGCATATTTGATGTTAGCATGTTTGATACTTTAAAGGGAAACTTCATGTGTAAGAGAATAAGGAACAAAAAACAAAAACAAAACAAAAAAAAAATTACGGACAAATTTCAAAAACAGTGCAAGTCAGTGACACAGGCGTGTTTTGCTACATTGTAACCTTGTAACCTTTATTTGTAACCTTGTTAAAATGTAACAAGGTAGCATTGCATTGATTGTTTTCCATTGACAACAACATTGACATTTTCTGGAGCTTTTACATCCAAATGAACCTGGCTCATCGCAGTGCTAACACATCTGAACCATGAAACGTGACC
>OMLF01021138.1:13801-25960 GCA_900302615.1 Holocentrus rufus | reverse complement strand
CAATGGCACTAATCCATAAAAACTCAAAATATCTCCATGCTGTTAGTGCATACCAGTCCACACTGATATGGACTTAGTGTGGCTGAAGGGGCTGCCCCAACACTTGTCAGAGCTTATGTTTGTGTGTGTGTGTGTGTGTGTGTGTGTGTGAGAGAGAGAGAGAGAGAGAGAGAGAGAGAGAGCGAGAATGCCCGCTCTGTACACAAATCTACGCGGAAGCCCCTCCATCCCTGCTGGGTTCATGTGTTCTATAAACGCCTATGACCTGAACGGTATGCTGGGGTATCGTCCTCCCATCATGCCTCTGGGCCACGACTGTGGGGCGAAAGCTCGCCGGGCTGCGGTAAAAGATAGGAGCCCGGGTGGACGATGTGGGCTCGGTGGAAAGATCCAAGCCCCAGAAGCAGATGGGTCTGTGATGGCAACCACAGTGGAAAACACAACCGACAACCATCCACGGTCAGCCCACGCCCAAAATATCAAGTTTAAACCTAATGCCCTCCCAGCTCCCTAAATAGATCGTATTCACTCAACTACAGTTTGACAGTCTGGGCTGTTGCCTCACAGAATAAAGAACTTAGTGGTAAACAACTCCTGATCTGACCCTAATAAAACCTGAATATTCCATTTTGTGCGTTCTGTGGAAGCATTTTTTTTCCCCCTCCTCAGTTCGTGCTGAACGCCTGTCATACGTACGGCAAGCATCTAAAATAGGCCAACATGTTACGGGCTGACTCAGAGCTCAAGTACATCCCGTCGTGAGTGCTAAGCGCAGCCAAAGTGTCCTGCATTTGTGGAACCAAAAAAAAAACCATTACTCATCAAATGTCAGACAGGAAATAACTAATAATCTTGCCGCCAATTATATAATTCCATATAATAAGACGGCAGTGAGGGTGAGCTGTCTTCACGCCAGCGACAGGAGGCGAACGCAGAAGAGGCACAACTTGACAAGTCTTCAGCTTGTCTTTTTTGGTCATGTCATGTGGGGAATTTGGCATCAGAGAAATCGAGATAAAAGTCGAGCATTACGCCGCGGCTGCTGCAAGACATTGTTGCACAGTAGGCATGTCTGGGCCAATAAGACGTTGCCGCAACTCCAAAACGAGGACTGAAGTTGAGGTGAAGTTGCTACACAAAAGCTTCAGAGCCTCGCGCATACTTTTGCATTGCTTCTCGGTTCTAAAACTCATCAGTCCCACGCCTACAGCTGGAAACAGGAAGACATTAAAAGCTAAATTGGGCACCGGGGGGGTTTGGAAACAATGAGCAGGTTAAATCATAATTCACTGTTGATGACTATATAATGCAGGTAAAGAGCCTTATAAATAGGAGATGACATGAGTAACAGTGATGAGCTGTTTATTGTTTCAAGGTAGCTGTAATAGTTTACTATCACGTTATTACATGGTTATCCTCTTTTATTCATTGTAACTACAATTGGATGAAAGCAGTTATGGTCCAATTTTATTGTTTGTTTTTGTTATTCCGATTTAATCCTTTGTGGGCACAGATTTTTTATTAGCAATGTCTGTAAAAGCCATTAAAAAATCCATTTGCTAATTTCAGTGTGTTATGATCAATGAGAAAAACAGAATGTTCCTATTAGTTTTATGTTTCATAATTGCAGCAGCCACATCTCAATCCTCCATCTTTGACATGTCAACTATCTTTTCAAAGAAGTTGGAAAATTTGTTTGGGAACACGGGGCACACAAATTGAGGGTAAAAAAATAAAAAGCAGTTGAAACAAGGCTTTGGGGATCACAGTGTCCCAGATAGCAAGAAAGACCTTGTTCATCTGTTATTCCCATGGAAGATGCGAGGCTTGAAAACAAAAGTTTTATTCATGCACAGAAACAAAAAGTGAAACATGAATTCTTGTGACGGAACAAATTGGAGCTCTGATTATTTCATTATGTTCGGCTGAGATGGCTGTGAATATGCATGTCCGGTTCATAGCTCCTTTCTACCGCCTATCCTCAAGGAACCACTTCACTAATGGTGTGAATACCAACACTAATCCATGCATGAGCAATCAGCACATGAAAATATAAATAGTTGATGAACAGATAGAATAACTTACAGTATCGGAAGAGAGCCCGGTCCCAGTGTCATCGAGCGAGGAAAGAAAGGGAGCAGAATGCTTGGTGGGGCAGAAAATGTGGCCCTAGCCACTAAATGCACTGAACCCCGCCTAAAGCTCTATATTTAAAGTAACATGTAAAACAGACACACTTCATACTTTCAGACCAACGCTTTTTATATGGAAATACCACAGGGTTCGACTACAAAAAAGTCAGGTTGGAAATTTTCTTTGCATGGGTCTGACTGAAGTCTTTCCACAGTAACCTCAACTAAATATGTTCACTTGTCTAATACAGTGAATTATTCGATCAATCCGGCCAAAGACGTTGAGAAATGACAATAAAAGTTGGCACGTTCCTCTGAGCTGCTGTGAGTTCGCCAACCAAAATGTCACTGGGGTGGAAAAAAAAAAAACGAGGCCAGTTGCATTCAAAAGCTTTGGCAGCGGGTCTATGGAAAAAAACCCTTGAAGACAGAGTTTGCATAACCGCTGCCAAAATAGTGCCCTTTATTAACCACACACCAGGCCAACGCGTCGGCCTTCCTCAGCTGTGGTCACTTCCACCCTGGCATGGGGCGGTCACGTCGTCCACATGGCATGACACAGGAAGTGCTGGTCATAGGGGGGCTGAGGACGACGGGGCTGATTCATCACGCACATCCTGTACACCCCATGTACAGTATAAGAAAAAAATAATTCTAAAGTGCTGTTCTATTACAGCCTGACAAAATAGCTCCTGTCGGGTCAATAATAAATACAGCCTGGTTCCACAGATGTGCTCGATATCAAAATTATTGCCCAAGAGTGACGGAAATGATAGTGAGCGCTCCAACCACCCTGCAGGAAAAAAAAAATCCCTGAAAGAACCTGTTATTCTACGTCTGACGCTGCTTTGGTTTCATTTTCTTCAGTTAGAGTTTATTTGTGAATATTCCATGCACCTGTCATTGCTGTATTTTCTGGTGCATTTTATATCCCACACGGAAATCTAATATATGAACATATGAACTAATATGTGCGCCTCTATACCATTTTCTTTTCTTCTTGCATCGGTCATTATGGAGGTTAACACAGGGTCAACGGTACAGTGAAATGTGCTGGATGAGATAAAAGGTCAGCCCAGCAATAAGAGCACTAGTCATATGATAGATGAAAAAAAATTAAATAAAAATGGAATGAGATATAAATAACAATATATATATATATCACTTTATACATGCAGTACATGAAGATGAGGACTGTGTGTGAAAGTACCAGAGAAATGTGGTTATATATGTTACATATATAGTCATATTTAAACCAAACACAAATAAACCCTCTCTGGATATGGAGATGTATGTGTAGTCCATATATCTTGAACACGTATGTTTAACTTATATGTGCATATATGAAAACAATACATTGTCCTTTGGGAGCACACATGTATTTGGAATATATATTAACTATATATGATCAAATATATGGAAATCTGCTATATTATACATAGCATTTCTATTTCTGTATGTTATTAATGTGTAATTAGTGCTTTGACAACAAAAGTATACTTTTCATGCTAATAAATCCATCATGGGTCAGATTCTGAAAGCTTTTTGGCTCAATTCCCTGACTATCAGTAGCAATCATACAAATCAAGCAAGTTAACTCTATCTGTTCGTCTCTTGTGTTTTTCTCTTCGCTCTGCGCCTGTTTTTTTTTCTTTTCTTCCTGTCTCTTGTTGTTCTTGTCTCTCTCTCTTACACACACTAACACACACACAAACGTTAGACCAGGCTGCAATGAAACGGCACAGATACACGACCTAGCATAACAAGACTGCACATAGTGTGAGGTTGGGAACAATCAACTCGGGTCACTCTCCCATGTAAATCCAAAGGCGGCACAGTGATGCCCACACATGCTACACTGTGCTCTGTGATACATCGCCGCTCCCGGGTGATGTAATCACATGCACAGGGAGAGAGCTGTTGACAGGAGCGCCAGGGGGACTGCAGGCCATATTCAAGCACTCCGAGATACAGTGTGTTTTTGCCCCTGGAAGCAGGGGGGAACACAGAGAGCGGCGCGGTAGGGACATCTTGTTATCGACGCACAACCGCCGTAACGTGCCCGAGACTTCTGCTGGAGACGACCAAAAAAGTTCTGCAATCACAAACAACATCTGGCATCGAACGCACGCAACCAACCCGCGGCGTGTGTGCGTGAGGTCCCGGTAATGACAGAGCGAGGACAGTGCCCGCACATTCGTGTCAAGGCACACACACACACACACACACACACACAGTCACAGCCTCTTGTCAGTGCGAGTGACAAGAGTTAAAGCTTGGTGAAGCAGCAAGCAGAATGACTTTACTGACAGACGTCAGCAGCCCCTGACTCACTCTCTCTCACTCGCTCGCTCTCTCTCACACACACACACACACACACACACACACACACACATGCAGAGCCTTGGGGCACTGCACTACTTCCAACTAGTCATCAAACTCTCCCAAACAATAGGCAATCCAAAAAGCGAGTCCCATAAACCTCTCCCCAGCCTGCGTCTCCCAGTTAGGGCTGAGCATCTGAAAACAGGGACCCTTTTCACTGAGATATCACTCTGTGTTTGATAGGCCAATAAATATTTGAGTGGGGAACAGCTCTCTGAAGAGTTGTTTTATGGTGCTAAATAACAACACCCGCTTCCAGTCTGGGCTGTAGCAAGACGCAGGGGTCTCTAGGAAATGAAATGTTATGGGACTGGGACTTGTCGGGCAACAGGAGCTTAAAGTAAACACGGCCATATCCAACCTTGCTTTGTCTTTTATGCCCCCCACTGCCCCGCTCACAAGGAGGCACTGTCCGAGCCAGAGAGAAAGCGCTTGTGTCAGCCGTGTTTTGTGACTCAACCGTCCAGCAGCTCGACGCGCGCCGTCCCCTACCCCCCCTTTGACGAAAGCCCCGGGTCTCATTTGGCCCTCTCGCAGGATAAGCGGTTCCAGACGGTTTCACAAACAGCACAAATGAGATTCAATGGGCGTCACAGATTGTCTCTTTCTCTTTTTTGCCCCCCTTCCCACTCTCTCTCTCTCTCTCCCTCCCTTCCTCCGTCTCTTTTCTTCTCACAGTGACTAGCCTTGTCTCTTGAGACGGGGTAGCCAGGGAAACTAGGCCACAGACTGGCCCGGTGAGACTGAGCAGCCCCAAAACACAGCTCAGCTCGGGTCTGGAAAGCTCCTGCTACCACGCCATGCAAGATATAAACTGTATATGTAGCAGGCGATCTTAACTACCAATGATGCCGGTCTTGTTTGGAAAAGTCCCATTGCACGATACTACTCACAAACTGTGCATAATATTACATTGCATACTGAAGATCATCAGTCCGCATCTCTAAAAACCATCCTGCAAGGCTTTGTGTCACTAACTTCAAAAGGGAGGCTGTCTTGAATGAAACTGTTGGTCCAATAAGCTGGGAAGTATCTAATTACCTCTCGTGTTACCTTGAGCACCTCTGAAACAAAGGACATGCTCATCAATAGATGAATATACAAAAAGATGATTATACAGTATCACGCCCCCGTCATATGCTAGGCGTTATGTTACATCAGAGGCAAAAAGATGAAAATGTAGATATTTAATGGGACAGATTAAGTGTCCCGCTCTTTACATTCCACTTAGAAAACTTGCAGATGGTGATAAATTTGTGGAGTAACTTCTTCTTAATTATAGTTAATTACAGAAATTTTGAAGTGGTCTTGCAGTGGTCCAAGCACATGGAGTTTTGCCTCAACACCCTCAGGGTTTCAGAACCACAGTACAGTAAGATGTTCGGGATAAAATCATCCATGAAGTGATACTTAATGTTTTGACTAAGATGTTTATTATTTAAGTAAAATGCAGACATGCCAATTAATTTGACTGTAAAAACACAGAGTAACACACCGAAAACTGTGGCAGCTAAGATATTGATTTATACTGTGATATTTTTTTGCACTGTAAATAAAGATGTGTTCCTTGTGAACCAGTGCATCAACTGTGTTCACATGTACACCCCAGGGTCTGTGGGTCTGTAATAGCACATAAGCAAAATCACTTTCTTTTCATGCCGCTCATTTATTTCCAACTTGTTTAAGAGCTTGGGAGTGGGATCCCAGCGGGGGCCATGCAGTGCAGCACCCAACACAGACCCTCACTTAAAACAAATGAGGTATTGATTAACACGGCCACTGAAGGCAAAGTTCAGGAAGACAAATTCCACCGAAGCATGTTTGTCATATGAGGTTTGTTCCAAAGCGAGTGACCCGCAATTTGAACCTTCCCTCTTTATTTACTGAAAAATGAATCTCAGGCGGTGTTTTCCTCTCCCAAATGGACAGATGTGCTGTATACAGTGTTTTGTAAATGAACCCTTGTGCATTTCATAACTGTAATAAAGGTTGAACAGCTGGCGCTGGATACAGTAAGACACCATTTACTTTTAGTTGCTGTAATAGGATGGAAATTTGAGCCTATGAAATGTGTGAGAGGTTTGGGACATGGGCTTGAATACTAAATAAATTTAAATGTTTTAGGAGCAAGCACTTTAATGTTTTTTTCATTGCCCCTAATTTACAGTCTAACATATAACAGCCTGTATTATCAGATTTGCAAAAAATAAACTCCCTGGGTTGTTTTGAAAGCATAACTACACTTCTTTTCCCTAAAAACATGCAAATTTAATAGCTCTGCAGCCGCACAGCCCCTCAAAAACACTGAATTAAAATATGAATAGTGCTAGTCTTCAGCATGGGGTAAGCTGATGGGATGTCAGGTCTTGGGATATTGATTTACAGGCTGTTTTGGTCTTGACATGTATTGGATCCCCCGAGAAAAGAAACTGCATTAGTCCCTGTTGAGCCCGTAGCAGGCTACAGAGCTGATGGGGACAAACAGTGGGTTCAGTGTTATGACAGATGAGCCTGGGTCTGTCTACAGCAATACTGTGGCATACTTAATACCTGCTCGGGCTGTTACCTTTGCTGAACAATAGTCTCGTTCCTCCCCCATAATACTGAGCCTGGTTTAGCTCCGGGGCTTCAAATAAACCCCGGTGATACAGTGGAGAGGAGCAGCTAGGCTACATTTAGACTAAACGCAGCTTTTACACATCATGCTGTGACTGTGAACAGGCCACACAGCCGCCGCCGACAGATCTGGATGGGACAAGGTGGCTTATGTAGGTGACATGGATGAAGATGAGCCAGGCAACTCACGTAGTGTTTTGATGGATTGCGCCTCTTCTCCACGTCCACGACTTTCACGTCCACCACTGTCCGAAACTGCATCTTGATCCTGCAAAGGCTATGCATAAAAGCGACAGGCAGTGTGGTCTACCGCAGCTCGACACAGGCTATATCTCGTATCACAAAAAGAACAAATGATAACATTCATCGGATGTGGTGTCATTTAGCATCTTAATGGTCCGGTGAGAGATCGGGTCGTTGCAGCCAATTTGGCAGAGCCGACTTCCCCCCGTTGACGCAATGACCATCAATCTGATGTGAAACTTATCAATAGTCCATTTAAACCTGCCCTGCTCGCCTCTCGCTCAGATACAAACAGCCAGACGTCCACAGCCACACGGCGATCTTCACGTTGCCTTTAAAAGAAATACGGCTGGCCAGCTGCGGACGGCGTGCTAGTGGAAGGCGGTCACCTCAAATTGGGGGGGCGAGGGGTAAAAAAAAAAGTGGAGCGACTTCCTTTGTGTCGGCCACGATGGCTAGGAAGGGGGCATCCGCATACCTATGGGTTCAAAAGGCTGGCTGAACGCGAGAAAGCCGGCAAATCCACCGCCAAACTGGCTGCCTCCTGCGATAAAGCAAGGCGCAGTGAATTTAGGGAATGGAGTGGGATGGGCTTGACGCACGTCCTCTGGGCTACTTGGAATAAAGCTCAGGGAGAAAAAAGAACACTATTTCGTGTCAGCCCTCTATATAAGTCACATTAAAGAGATGTAGATTTTGTGAAAATAATATCCAGCTGTGTTTTTAAACCAGCCGGTGAACACTGTAGGCTGTACTGAGCAGCTAGTAAACTGACTTTACTCATATCTTCATCTGGGGACATGTAGTGTAACTTTTCCTCTTTGCTCCAATGCGTTGGCAGACAGATGTACAACCTAATAACTGCTACAAACATCAGGTTTGTATTTCAACACAAACTGCAGGTTATTAGTCACGATATTTAAGGCTCCCTCCGCTGCATTGTGAACAATATGATAATAAGGCTTATTATCAGTCCGTCAGAGCCCCAGGCACTGAGTCATGAGCAGCTCTCTGGCTGGAGACATGGACGACCTGGAACTATGGATACAGATGTTTCACAGGCGACCAATCAGAGGCGGCCTGCTCTACGTGCTAGGGCCAATTAACGACCAAACACTGCCCCCCTGTGCACATAGCAACATATGCAGGACTATAAAGACGCCCATTAACAGCTTCCACTTTTCCTGAGAAAAAAATAAAATAAATAAATAAATAAAAAGGCAAACAGAGCTTCCTCTGTGCTAAAAGGCATGGAACATATCTTTGTATCCAAAAATAAAAATGTTTATCAGGGCATCAGTCAGGTCAAAACTGCTTCTCAAAACTTCCATTGGGAGCTCCTCTTGTAATCTTTAGTTTTGTCGTATCTTGCTTCCTTGTCTGTGTGCTAAATTCCCATGGCCATATATATATATATATTAAGATATCTTTAATATACACACACAGCTGAGAGAGATCATTTGTCCTGATTTTTCCCCTTTAATGTTTATCGGAAATTGCTTCCAAATCCAAGACTAAAGTATGCTGAGTGTCATACTATGCCATATTCAATGGATGCTGATGTGAATACAAAAACCATGATTCATTCACACTCACTGGACACACTTTTTTTTTGCATAATAAACCATATGTTACATTCTATATACAGTAATATTGTTCTCATGGCCCCTGCAGACTGTCCCGCACGGCTTTGTTTGTGTTAAAACATCGTGTAGTGGTTGTTGCTGGTGCTGATGATGTCACTGTTGCACTCCAGAGATTTGAGGACCAGCTCCAGGGCTGCTTTGCTCACGTTTGGACTGTAGCACTGTCTCACTGCGGACAGGATGTGCAGGATGTGGCAACCCTTCTCTGCATCTACGGGCACAAGAGGAAACAGCTGTCAGCAGACAGGTGTGCCGTAGTGCAAGGCAAGGTCGCGCTGTCATGTGAGGGAGGCGGGCTTATGATACAATGCAACTACAGTACAGCTGGGGTAACAGTTCAAATAGCACCTAAATTACAAATACAGAGGCGTTTGGTGCGAATAGGAAATGTTGGATTTCTTACTGCTTTAATCTCACAAAGAAATAGTGATTTGTTATATCAAACTGCTTGCCATGCTCTACAAAATAAGATACATAAGAGCACATCATTCTGCCACAGCTAACACTAAACCAGTGCTTTATTTACAACAGAGATGAAGTGGTCTTACACTTCTCTCTCCTCGAGTCCTCCCTGATAACGTCTTTGACAGCTATCAGCAGATCTTTGTCCTTTTCAGTCACCTAATGAAGAACAACAGCATCAAACAGAGAATCCTCACTGAAAATCATAACCCACTGAAATGGGAGGAGTTTTCTCAAAGATCTACGGATCCAAATCTGTCGTTTCTTACGTGATAGACTTCATCCTGGGACTTGACCTTCTGGAACACGGTGCCCTCGTCCTGTAAACTTTGCAGCACTTCCTTCAGAAGCTGCCGGAGCTGCTGGCCTACAGACGGACCTGCCACAGGCTCCTGTACATTATTTAAGTGAGGGAAGGACACACACACACACAAAAAAACACACACTCTAAAGTGAGGTTAAAGTTAAACTGACACTTGCATCAGAGCTGGAGGCTTTGCAAAACACATTAGTTAATATGTGGAATAAACAAGCGTGGGTGGGGTTGAGATTTGGATGAAGAAGCAGACAGAGGCATTGAGCAGCAACTCCTCTTCCACCTCAACCTCTTTAATGTCCCTGGCTTTGTTTGGTTGTCAGAAGGGAGAGGAGGCCGAGGAGCAAAGTCGTGACCGGGAGGACAGCAGGAACCTCCCTCGTGGGCTGTGTTAAGTCAGTCCAAATGACCTACAATGTACCCACTTGTAGTGCTTGATTTACTTTCGTTAATTACTCCCAAAAAGGGAATAAAGACTGTTCATTTGTCACACTGCTGCCTCGATCTGTATTCTGTCTGTGTGTCTTATAACCAACAAACGGTTCTGTTCAGTTCTGTCCTGAAAAACATTTTGTAAGCCGAGATTTATGAAGACCCTCCGTTACACTATCAGATATCATCAAAGCGCAATGTTCAATGCATTCCAGGAGTTATTTTGTCGCGGAATGAAAAACAGCATTTACTCTTTCAGACAGATTCAACATTTTCTGCTATGAAACTCCTTGTAGCTGACCCGAAAGGTGCAAATATGACATCACACTGCCTATATTTGGTCAGTTATCCACAGGAAATTAAATAAATAAAAAATACACAACCAAACAAGAACATAGAGGTACATGCAGGGGTGTATCACCAATGCTTGTTTGAAACTAAAGCTTTATCAATGCCCTAAAACAGACCTTCAAAAGGAGAACACTATCATATTATTGTGGTGTACCTGGTCTGTTGATGCCGCTGTAGACGGGCCAGAGACCAGCGGCTGCAGAAGGTCCTGAACATCAAAGGGTCTGAACCTGGTCACCGACTTCTGCCTGAGGAAATCCTTCACGATTTGTGTCGCCTGGCAGAGGGAGCTGATGGCAGAGGCACTAAAAAATAAAAATAAATTCAAAATATAAATTTTACCACCGTGCAAATATATTAAAAAATAAATGACAGACTATCTAATATTACATCAGGCTAAATTATTACAACTGATCACTGGGAGAAATATTATTGTTGTGTTTGCTTTTTCTGACTACATAAATTACAAATGATCTTGCATAATTTAAATCTAATCAGTTTAATCTCAATGTTTATTTCCTCTGCCAACAGAAAAGGACGGGGGCTTATTTTTTCGCCTCATTTGTCTGTTTGTTTGTCTGTTAGAAGGATATTTCTAAAAGTTATGAATGGATTTGCTTGAAACTTTGTGGAAAGGTTGGTCATGTGTCAGGGAAGAACTGATTCACTTTTCACGCTGATTGGCCAAAAAAGGGCATGACGGTGGGCGGGATTAACTTTTGGTGAATATCCAACATGTGAATGGATTGCTTTCTAGTTTGGCTTATCTGGCTATCCTGAAAGTGAATGCCTACTCTCATTGTTACTGTGCATTACAATGAAATCTATACACACCTCAATATACTATATTTCTGCATTACGTCAATCAAACAACGTCACCAAGACAAATTCTTCACCATTTACTGCACTCAAAACAATCCTGTTTCTAATATGGTATCTACCATTTCAACTTCTTGTTCTTTATATTTCTTATAATAACCACAAAGAACGACTTGTTCACTAATTTATTTCAAGTATGCATAAGTAATGACCGACAGCTGGGTTACTTGCACTGACTAGGCGGGGGAGAGCCACACAAAATTCTATTTTTATTGGTTTCAAGAGAGGAGTTTTAGGGTCATGAGGTCTGCATGTTGAATCAGGGGCTTTTCTACACTGGTGAAAGAGCAGACTGTCTCACTACGGGCTTTCACAGCATTGTAATCATCTGTGACTGCAGTGTCGAGGGGCTGTTGAGGGATGGGAGGTAGTACCCTGTGGCGTCAGGCCGCAGCTGGAGAGGTTTGTCATAGCACTGTCTGTAAAGCTGTGGAACCTCCATCATCCAGGCTATCTGCACCGCCATCACTGGGTCGTTCACTTTATCTAGGTACACACATGGTTGGAGATACGCACGATTAATGGACAGGGGATAAAAATGACATGTGCTTTGATGTAAAGAATGCAGTATGTATGAAAGGCAGGTGCATGAAGGGTATTATACGATGAGACTGCTGGGCATGGATGAGGAACGTCTAGTTGGTTGCTGAAGTAGTGAAAGTGGATGATGTGTTCTGAGTTTTTTTTTCCCAGCCAC
>OMLF01021138.1:0-13781 GCA_900302615.1 Holocentrus rufus | reverse complement strand
TTCTCAGCCACAGTGACCTGCAGACTAAAGAGGATGTTTCTAGCCGTAATGACAGTCCTCCTCTCCACTCACAGTAGGTAGAAGCCATGATCTCTCTCTGTTGCCTGGAGGTCTTCACTGGTCCTCTGACTCGAAGCAGCTCCCCTATCTCCAGGCGGCAGCTGCTCTGCTGGGCCTGTCGCAGCTTCTTCAGCTCAGTGGCGGGGTTGAAGCCTCCCTGAGCCCCATCGGTGCACTTCCCTCCCGCTGGAAAATTCCCCGTGTCAAAAAAGGGGTTATTACTAATGGTGTGTAGCGATGATATTACAGTTTTAATAAATACAGCAGCAAAAAGAGAGTAACAAACTGCTCTACGGAAAAATAATACAATCAATAAAAGGCAAAACGATAAATAATAGAAATGCTAGACATGAACTGAATGTTTACAAGGGAGCAAAGGAAAATGCAATGATTTAATTCATAATGCATTAGTGCCTGTATGTGTTTCAGTAGCTTCAAAGTTAAAACAAACAAAAAAAAACACCTTTTCCCCATATGGTAGGCCAATGTCACACACATTTCTGTATCTGCTGGTTGCAACACTTCACTGAAGTTACATCAAACCTATATTGATATAATGAAGATGCCATTGTTTTATGGCTGCAGCATTACATCAAATAGAAAATATCAAGATGTCTTGTGCATCATTTTATACACATTTCCCTGAAATTCAGCGGGACATATTTAGTATCTTTGGAAACCTTGGAATCTTCACTAGAATTTAAAATAAAGTTATGTGGGTTTGAACACATCTTGTATCTCATGTAGAGCATAAAGAACAACTTCGCTTGTGCCACAGTTCATTCAAGCAGCCACGCCAACATCCATTAATTACTCACATTTACCAGGATCTTCCTCGTCTCTCCACATCTCATTTTTCCAGCACAGGCAATTTATAACACCAGTGCCATCATCCACTGTAAAGAGATCAAGGAAAGATACTCATCAAGATCAGCTTTTGCGTGTGAGAGGACAGGGAAGTCATAGCCTAAAACACAGCGAGAAACCATGTGATTATTATGCATTTACACAACAGAAAAGCATGACTTTGTGAATCATAAACAATAACTGGAGGCTTCTGTTGAAGATCGAGACGTTCTGAATGCGCTATTCTTAGATTACAGGGGCATGACTGTTCTGCTGATGCTGCCATATTGACTCCCAAATTGACTCCCAAAGAAAGCTTTCAGTTAGACAGCATGGCTATCTTATTAAATACCACATTTTATTTAATGAATGCTATATGTTGTAACCATCACTTGCTACAAATCTGTTCTTTCAGGCCTCAGTGCCATCACAACAACTTATAGCTACATTACCTCCGTAACAGAAGAAGTCTTCTCTCTCCCTCTTGTAAACCACTGTTCCAAGCACATCAACTTTGTAGATCGGATGCGAGTTGTAGAAGTAAATACCTGCCAGTCAGTGAGAAATAACATAACACATCAGGAGGTATTTTCACATTAAGGCTAGGTGACCTCTAAGCTTCACTCATTACTGTCATCATCATCATCATCATCATCATCATCAGGTATGAGCACTCTGGCAGGGGTTCAGCCTTCCTCTGCTGCCTTGCCCTACTAATCATTGAGTCCAAACACTATGCCAATAATTCTTTCAATATTTAGTACTGAAAAACCATTAATCACCAAACAGTCTAGCCAGAGCTGAATCATAGCGCTCGATATGTGCCTGAAAATCTGAATCATAAATTTGACTGGCAGTAAAATACCAACCCAAAGCTTTGCTGCTCATGAAGAAGTGCATTACTAAGTAAAGTTTTTAAGCTTTGGATAATTGCTGTAATGAATTAATTACCATATAAAACACTTGCACAGTCCGTAGCTAGCGCGATATGTCTAGGGGATATAGGGGATATGTGCAAGGCACTGTAATTACATGTTATTCACTGCATATTTTCAGGTTTTTCATTTTTTTTTTACTCTGGAGTTCTGAAGAAGAAAACCACTATCGCGTTCCCCAGGAACCATGGCAACACCCTGTTCTCTGTGTAAGCTGATTTATCTTGCACTGATTAATGATAGAATTTCCCAAGGTGTTTTAATTTGAGAGAAGCCAAACTTAGTCTGTCGGCTACAACGCAACACATACAGGCGGGGAGCAGATTTAGACCTTTTTTCTTCTTTTTTTAGCTACTTTCTATGTGAAATCTATGTTTATTTCCCTGGACGTTATGCCTGAAACAGACAACCAGCTTTAATTTAAATGATATTTCGATGCATAACAGATGAGAAGAAAAAAAACATCTACAGAGCTTTTTTCTGCTCCCACATTTCAAAGTAAAAAAATATAGATATTTGGACAGATTAACCTTAGGCTTTATTAAACCAAGAACTCTTTTTCAATATGCTGTCAAAAACTGTCAACATAAAATGAAATCTAGAAATTCATAATCCATAAACAACAAGAAACTCCTGTTATCTTATATTAAAGTTCGAATCAAACATTGCATTTCAGTGTACACATGTGGGAATTAAGCAGTAGGCTTCAATGAGATGTTAATTATTCTGGTATGGAAATGAGTCTGGGTTATCTCATAGGGATCAACTGATATGCAATAAAACTTGACTGTGGAGGTGCCTAAAATTAAGATATCTAGAGCTCCATTATAAATATATCAGTTTTCAGACAGAGAAGAAAATCCTACTCTGTTGAAGCTCACTGTGTGCACTTTCTTTACATTTTCACTATCCTAACAATCACTATATTGTCTAATACTGATAGATAGAAGAATGCAGACTTAATATTCAAAAAAAAAATCCTCAGTCTGACCTCATTACAACTGCAATCCCAAGCTTTAAAAAGTCATGTCTAATTTCTGCAGCAAAGCATACTTGCCTGTGTTGCACAGACCATGATTAAATTTGCTAAATGTAAGACAAAATGCCAATAGGCCTTTTAAATATTTTGTATGCAAAACACCAGTCTAGAGTGGGATTATTTTGTCCCAAAATAATCCACCATACACCTATCTGAGAACTGATAATACAAAGTTTTCAGAAGCCAGGTAGCCAAGCCTGCACCACATTTTGCCCTGCAGACTGAACAAGAGGACGCCTCTTTTGAGACAACGCGTAGCCTCAGGTCCTCAAACACGGCCTTTTTGGCTTCTCCGCAGTCTAGACTCATGACCAAAGGCGATCGGGCCTTTGCTAACAGGCCTCACAGGATTTGGAACGACTTGCCCGAGGATATTATGCTAGACAGATCAGTTCCTTCTTTTAATTAAATCTCTTGTTAAAACACACTTTTATAAAACTGCTTTTACATAATTGAAGAGGAAGACAATCTACCATTGAATAGCTGCATCAGCAGTAATGTTCAGTATGTTATGTTCTCTTCTAATAAACTCTGGGTTTTGTTGTTCTATATTTTGCTATAATTTTATTGTTTTAAGCTCTATATTTTGTCCTTCCTTGTTCATGCTTGTCATATGGAGTATTTTGTAACACTGATTTGCACAGCTGCATTAAAGGATCCCGTGAACGCCAACTCAATAAGATTGAGTTGAGAATTGGAGAACCAAGCTCTTCTCTTCCCAAGACACTAGCAACATTGACCAGGAGCAAAAAAACATGGATCCCAAGAAACCCAATGGCATCATCATGAACCTGTGGAGGGTTAAAGGACCTAACTCCTCTCCACAGCCACAGGCGTTGAACCAGACCACCCAGACTCCATGCAAGACTGCAAGCAAAAGTGGAAAAAAACAGCAGTACTCTGTCTGTGGCTTCCAAAAAGAGCCCAATACAAACACACCCACACCCACAAAGAAGAAAAATGTCATTGCCAAAGTGGGTCGGAAAAAATCCATCCTTGGTATCTGTCATCATGGGGTGATAGAGGGGTGCTGGACAGAGTGAGGGTGCACAAGGCCTGCTATCAGCCAAATGCTTGTTGTTAAAAACAATGTGATACGGAGAACATATCTTCGACTGAATACCTCAATATTGATATTGTAATAACATTGTAGGGATGACAATAAATCCTTTTCACATCAGCCATTTTGACATGTAATAGTAGAGTAAACACAGGTGCAATGACATTAATTAAGGTTTAATTACATTACATTTTGTAGCAGAGTCTTTCCAGTGAGCCATAATGAACAATAGCAGGACCCTGACTCTGTTAGACCTAAGTGGAACTGAACCTTCATTAATGTCATTAGTAGCATCTGTGTTCACCCTACTATTTGGTGTCAAAATGACTGCTGTGGATAAAGGTCTATTTTCCAATAAATCTCCTTAGTGTCATTTGCATAAGTATCTCTATGGTCCAAGTGACAATATTAATGCAGGCAGTGTCATGGTTGTAATTTACTCCCTGGCAGCAACACTAAGCAAAACTAAGAGAGAGAGAGAGAGAGAGAGAGAGAGAGAGAGAGAGAGAGAGAGAGAGAGAGAGCAGTAATGTTTTGATACATATACGCTACAAAAATGATGGTATGTGGGAGCATGATACAATAACATCGCTGTAATGCGGCATTCATACCTTCTAAGTCAATACTGAGTATCGTGAATTTAGAATACTATGGTTAGCTATCGGAAACAATTTGACAACATATCAGACAAATGTTAATTGCTTTGAAATGTCAACTTTGGGAGGCAAAGACAAACAGAAGTGAGTGAAAAGACCATACCTCGCACCTGAGTGGACTCTCTCATCTGCAGAATGTCTTTGACATACAGCCTGGTGAAGGCAGAAAACATTGGGTCCAGTCCCCACAACATGGAAGGGGGCTCTTCCGCTGGCTCCGCCGTGGCTGTAGCCTGCATTTCATCATGAATACAGAAACAAATCGATTCCCTTCCCTTTTTGCGTTAATATTGTTGAACAGTGACCGTCTGCAGCAAAAGCGCTGAGCTAACAGCTAGATTAACTCCTGTGTTTTGAAGACTGAAGCTAACTACTGGTCACGTGACGCTCTGCCAACTCTCCTGATAAATAATTTCTATTTAGCATCAAGGTGTATTTACATGAACTATAAAACTTTAATTTTAGAATAAAGTAAAAAGTGTTTAGATTTTTGTTTGTAAAAACTTATGGTCATATTTCACTCTTTGCAAGCGCGTTCATGTTTTGCAAGGATTTCTGGGATATGTAGTTTTAGCAACACAAAGAAAAATCACCACACTGCCCGTTTCAGCCGGAAGTGCTCAACGGACACAAAAAACACAGTAACTAGGCAACAAACACTGTGCACCAAAGAGAATAACTGTACTCAACGAAAATATGTTGCGTTATTTTGTGTGTATTTTCTAACCGTTGTAAACGTTACTTGTCCTTGTTTGGTCTCCGGTACAGAGGAGGGCAGCAGTGCACTGAAATTGCCGCGCCAACTGTCAAACACGAGGACTATGAACAGAAAGAACTGCAGCTGCGCGCATTCGTGAACGCGCACCGACACCAAATCCGCTAGATTACTAAACCCGTCCCTCAGCAAAAGGAAAGAGGACTGTTTTTACCGTTTTGGCGAATGTTGTTTTACGCACAAACTATGCACGTCTTTTGCTTCGAGGAACCTGATACTTTATCCGGTGGAATACAACTATTTGGAAGTATCCCTTATTGATATTTTTCCATCTTTTTTGTGGTTGAGAGAAGAGCCCCACAGGGTTGTCGGGCCAGTGGGTCGCTAAGAGTTGGACCAGCGACGGGCTTCCTTTACTACTTTGCATTAAAAGAAACTTCTTTGGGTGGATTTTATACGCTAGGCCACGTCAAATCTTTAGCCTAACTGTTCTGCCCAAGGATTAATAATGACTCATGATATGCGACAGGACTATTCTTTGAACTGGCCAGTTCATTGTCATAGGCTAGGCTAGGCTTTGATCTTTAACTATTATGAAAGCTACATTCTTGATCAAACGGATACATTATTTATAACTATGCCACGGGACATATGTTGCTCAAAACACTCAAAGTAAATCATTCATTATAATGCAATAGTGTTGTCCTTTGACGTTTCAGAGATTAATCCCTTCGTCAAGTTAAACAATTGACTGACCCAGGATTCAGCATGTCATTTTTTAATTTCCGTAAAATATTTAAATTGGGAGCTGAGAAGAAGAAGAAACAGTATGAACACGTCCACAGAGATGAAAATCCAGAGGAAATATGGGAGATTATTGGTGAATTGGGAGATGGAGCCTTTGGAAAAGTGTACAAGGTAGGTTGTGTCTCCTTCGGAGCCGCTTGCTCTTTGTAGTGAATTCCTTTGTCAATAGTGAGTCTCTTTGGCTTTGTTACATTGCTATGTGTTGTCTCTGCAGAGGTCTGGGCTTTTGTGATCTCCCAATTCCCCAGCAATCCTTTTTCTTTTTTTCTTTTTGTTTGTTTTGTTTTGTTTTTTATTCATTTATTTGGCACCCTGATACAACAGCCTCTTGCACTGCTTTGACCCACCCACAACACCAAACCCAAACCCTCTGACAGAGGTGTCAGATTGGATTTATGAGGTCCCACTGCGCAGTTACCAACATCCTTATGTGTGGGCTGACTAGACAGGCTGGCCTCTCTCTCCTTAAGTTTTATCTGCATGTGATAGACTACTAAGATGACAAATAGCTCCCGCCCACCCACCAAGTACAGTAATAGAATATCATCTGTCTTCACCCTAGGCTGCAAACTTATTCCCACTGGTGGGATGGCAGAGCTGAGAATTTGCCAGTCCAAGTGAATAATTCCCCAGCCAAATAAACAGAGATGATCCCAAAATAGTGACTGTACCTGCCAAAGTGTTAAGGCGCAGCCAAAGTTTGCCGTTATTTTGCTGGTAGGTGATGATGATCCCATCAGGTCCTCGGTTGTTTTTCAGAACCTCCACCGTGCAGCCCAACACACAGTTTAGGCCAGACCAAGCAGACAAACCATTTTCCTTTACACTTATTTAATTACTGCTTGCAGCAAGCTGACCCAGAGTCAGAGGAATCATCTTAATTATTTTAATAGGGTCATTGTTTTGTTTGACCTTAATGCATAGCCAGAGAGCCACAAGGTTCATTTCCATGAGTGACAGTGAATTTGATCATTCAGGAGAGCTCGACCAAAGTGTACTATCAGGTCAGCTGTGGAAATTAGACCCACTTGACATGTTTTGGTTGTGTTTTTCTAGCCAAATCCTATAGTCACTCTCATATAGACACTCACACAGTAGTTGCACTCAGTCCAGTTGTATTATGTGCAATTTATTATCAACCATGATTTCTATGCGTAGTGATTTAGTCAAAAGTTGCCACCGTTCAACAAAGGAAAAATGCCAAAACATAGAGTCAAGATGGTGTACTGTCATTATTCCCTGGATAGAGTTAGTGTTTGCCCTCCTGGCAGTGGCTCTTCAGAGGCAAATTGCTGCACATCTATGAATACTAAATTGCAGTGTTATGTTTATATGTCTGGGCTGTGGGCCATTCACCATCGTACCAACTGCAATGCACCGCTGCCTTGATGAGTCACTCCTGGATAGCCTCCACGCTCTTCCCATTGATTCATAGTGAAACAGAGACTGTCTGTGTTAGAAGTGCTAATTATTAAAGGGATGTATTTATTTAATTTTTTTCAAGGCAGACACAGCTGAACCCAAAACACACCCAGGTCACCGGGAAGTGGCTGCATCCCATATCGCAGCGGCGACTTCATTGAGCACATCCTGCCTTTAGCGCCAGCCAAAACAAACAAGAGAAATTTCCACTTTAACGTGACATGTCTCATTTTCTGCTGCTGTTCCCAGAGCGGCAGTAAACCAAAGAGTGTTTATTTGTTGTTTTTAGATCTCGATGGCTGTGCGAGGTCTTTGCTCCAAGTCTATAGTCACGACAACCTCAAGGCCAAGACAGGCCAAGACTGGTCTTCCTCAAGTCACTGAGATTATGTGTGTTGGTCTTGAGCAGTAACATGAGACCTAAAACAAATTTATCCAAGACACACTAGGTCAGAATGTGAGACAAGACTGGGGCTTTCAAAATGCTGCTCTGAGACCACTAATGGATTCCATTACAACCAAGAAAACTGTCATTTTCTGACTGTCAGCATGTGAACTGAACAATTAGAGGACGCGTTATGACCACAGAATGGCCCGATCACATCTCTCTCCTTGCGTGCCACCCTGCAGGCGCAGAACAAACAGACAGGAGTCCTCGCTGCAGCCAAAGTGATTGACACCAAGACCGAGGAGGAGCTTGAGGACTACATGGTGGAGATCGACATCCTGGCCTCCTGCAGCCACCAGAACATTGTCAAGCTGCTCGATGCTTTCTACTACGAGAGCAAACTCTGGGTGAGTAGAGTGAAGACGTGCGGGGGGGGTGGAGGGGTGTCATCAGTGTTAACTCTGCATTCATTTCAGCAGCTCTGCGGCACCACGAGGAGAAAATTACCGCCAAAACATGAGGAAATGTAAAATTAACATAACAGTATAATTTGGCAAACTTCCATCTGAAACAGAAAGTGCACTAGTCTTCATATTTTCGAATCATAGAGCATGCAGGGAACAGTGTTTTCAGCAATTCAGCCTGCAGGAACTGTAACATGGACAAAAAAAGGCGCAAATATGGTGCCAAAAGTAAAGTTGCCCTCCTTTACCCCCCCCAAAGCACAATGGCTGTGTAGAATCACAGAGGAATTGCTGTCTCACTCCTCAACATCAGTGCGTCCTCTTTTTGAAAACAGCTCACCACCGAGGTTTGTCATTCCAGTTGTTTCATGAATGGGAAAACAGGCTTTTTACAGTTTCCTCGAGGCCTTTCTCTCCAAACTGCACCATTTTTCTATAATTGTCAGACTTCTGCACTACAGGCGAGTTTCTGGCCTGTGGTAGTTTTCTTATCAAATTTTCAGGCCAAAGTTCACATGAATAGCGGAAACAAGCGGCTTTTAGAGTTGTTAATCATCATACCACTTCATAATCCATCCACTTTATGATATGAGCCCCGCGTCAAATGCCTTTGTTTTTAGCTGAAGCCTACACGTATTTCAAAACAAAATATGTCTCTATAGTAATGTTTCATCTCTGCATGATCCTCAGCCTTTGCCAAGATTTTTAGGTATATTTCTCATCTGTGCAGCATTGGTGATGTGCCTGTGCTGCTGTGACACTGATTAGTTTTGGAGATAGAGTTCCTGTTCCTGGCTCGGGGGCAGACCTGTGCCAGTAGATAAGGATTATACCCCAGGCCCATAAACTGGCGCTGCATGGAGAAAGTCTTCATGAATAAAACAACAGTGTGTACGGGGAACACAGAGTGGCTTAGCTAGATTAGCCTACAGCTTGGCAATTCGGGGTTTCCTCTCTCCTATCAAGTACAATGTGGAATATGGAAACATGCTGAGAGAAGAAATCAGCATTCATTGTGGCACAGGAGTTTTTTGTTCCTTTAAAAAAACAAATTAATGAAAGAACCGTGTTTTAGTCGATTCTGGTTGTTTTTATATTTTTGTTTTTATATAATTAACCATATGTTAATCAAGACTGCGAAAGGCGGTGATGCAGTAATTGTGGAGCGTCATGCAAAATCATGAAAGCATCACTACCGGGTGTGTGCATCAAAGAGTCAGACGCGATGTGAATGAATGCAAAGCAAATCCGTTCCACTGAAGTGTTCGCGCCGCTCCGTATAGCCTAGATCTGAAATGATCATGGGTCATATCTCATAGCCTTGACTGACTCCATCCTCCCAAGAACTGAACAAAGCTTCAAGGGAGGAGGACACGGGAAAAAATTGACCATTTTGACCCAAGATAGGGAACATGATGAGGAGTATGACGAGAAGTATGACGCTTTGACCTCTGTGATTCAATACATAAGCATCCACGAAGGCACAGCGGAGGTCAAGTCTTTATAAACTGTCATGATTACCTGAGTATTTAATTACACCACAGTGCAAGGAATGCTTGGCCCTTTTCCTCCACATTGTCCACTGAACAATGGCCACAGCCCAATGGAGGCTGCCTGCTGATGTTTATCTCGGCCTATACGGCACCTGTGTGTGCAAATAGGAGAGATAAAGCGCGGTGCTCCTCTTCCTGGACATGAAAGACTTTGCAGGGTCTAGACTGGATGGTGTGCATGTACTGCTAGCCCGCTTTAGAATATGACTGCAATAACTGTGTGGCCAATCGGTGTCACCTTTTGAATTTTGTTTCCCTTTTCCTGCGTTACGCCACAACTGAATTTCACTTCCACAAAGTCGGTCCTCAAGTTCCATTTTCACAACATTGCTGACATTTTAGTCCATTTGGGCCTTGAACTTGTGGGTGACATCATATGCGACCTCACACCCTCCCTCTCTGCGTTACATGAATGCATTTGTGTGTGTGTGTGTGTGTCCGCCTCCGGCTGCATTTGTGTGTGTCGTATAAACGAGTGGGAGAGGAAGCCACAGCCCTGGCCTGTGGTTCCTCTCTGCCCGCTGCCAGTATTAAACACTACTGTGGGGGCCATTGTACCACAGCAGAGGCACTAAAACAACAGCACGCCTACAGAGAAACAACAACAACTAGAAAGGTCTGCGTGTTGAATAGGCAGGACTGTCCCGAGACTTGAGGCATTGTATGTCTTGGAAGGACTTTGTTGTTGTAAGTGGAACAATCTTGAAAAGCCCCATTGAATCTTGGGATGGTTTTGAGCCTTGGCCAGAAAGTACGAGTCTGTCTTTTTTTTTTCTTTTTTGAGGATTTGTTCTGAAAAGATGGTGTCAGCTGTCATGTTAAATGCAGGTGGATCCAGTAACTGAAACAAAGCCTTAAATTGAACCAACATTACAACCACCAATAATTTCTCAATGGTTACAACATTGCAGAAATTACTCTCTGCTTCCTCTTTTTGAGGCAGGTTGAATGGCCACATTTCCATTTGCTTCTTCCTGAAACCTCTTTTGTGACATAATCACCTAGCATCATGCTAACAGGCTAAGGTTGTGTCTCAGGGCAAATACAAATACAGTGCCCCAGATGCTTTACCTTACCCAGTAATGTAACCATCACCCCTGCCTGAGGTGCCGTGTCCATAGAAACTCTAATCCTATTTAGAGAATGAGGGCTAAGGTCTGGCTATATAGCTAGCTAGCAGTAGTGTGAAACCCATTCCGCAACATGGCCCCAACTGGGCCAATCCTCTTACGTCAGCAGCCATATTGAACACTCCTAAATGCCTTTAAGGGCTCGGTACATTTCATTCACTCACCCTGGGTGGAGGTTCATTCTCAAATTGCCTGAGACAGCTAAACGGTGGGGTTGGGTATGTGATGTCGCAGCCCTTGAAGTGCTGTTTGTGTGCAACATATGCTACAATGGATTGGATTGCACTGGGCTCACAATGGAGATGAGAGGGCACTGGGTTCATCCAGAGTAGTATCAGCGCATGAATGAACTGACACTGCAGTTACCTGTGTATGCAGGGGATTTTGTTGCAGTGATCATTGTTAACTTCAAAATATTGAGCAAACACTTCATAAATACAGTTGTTTTATTAGATGCATTAGATTGTTTTTTTTGCCTCATATAATGCCTGTGCTTTGAGCTTTTAAATACTGTGAATGTGATTGTTCCTTTTTTTCCCCTCATTGGCAGATCCTCATTGAGTTCTGTGCAGGAGGGGCTGTGGATGCTATCATGCTAGGTGAGTCAGCATTCCTGCTTTGCATCCAATTTACAAAGTGAAAAAGGAAACACTAAAAGGAAGCAGTAAAACCAACCGACAAAACTGAACAAAAGGCCGACATCGTAAGGCTTTTGCAGACTACCTACACATTGCACTCTTCATTTGTCACTTCAAATCTAGCTCAGACCTTATTACCATCTATGAATAGGTTGCATTAGAGTATACCATGGTCAGGAATCCTAAGCATGTGTTGTTGCAACCCCCCCCCCAACCCACAACAGAGCTGGAGAGAGCCCTCACAGAGCCCCAGATTAAGGTGGTGTGCAGGCAGACCCTGCAGGCCCTCATCTACCTCCACGATAACAAGATCATCCACAGAGACCTGAAGGCCGGCAACATCCTCCTCACCCTGGACGGTGACGTCAAGCTGGGTAAGGGCCAGCGGGGCAAAGTTAGACCCAACCGTTCATTCTACAGTTTATATCTATGGGGAAAGGGAGGCTAGGGAAACCGTCCCATACCAAGAGGGGGTCCTGCTCGAGAGGTGCCACTCTTGGTTTTCCCTGTGGTCTGGTGAAATACATACATGTGCGGAAGTAAATTCACGTTACAAATTCAAATTGCATATGTAAATAAAGAAACAAATTCCTTATCAGTTATATGCTGTGATTGAATAGAATTGGGATTGGGGTTGGGAACAGGGGATTGTGGTAGGTTGAGCACAGAGCCTACAGTACCTTTGTAAGACCAGAGGGTGGGAGGAGTTGAGAACTAGAGTCTTTAGACTTCTCCTACTAGTGTGTATTTGAGTAGTGTGGTGATGCAATGTTTTGTGAAATTTCAAGGCGGAAAATCATAAATGATTTCACGATCCAGCAATGCAGAGGAGATTATGTCCCACTGGCCATAGACTCCATAGTTTCCACATGCGGTCCATGATTTGATCCCTAACTATGCTACAAGGATGTATTGTGATACCATCCGTTTTTTGTCTTTTTCTAATACGTAGCCATTAAATAAGAGAAAATATGCAAGAAAGACCGATTGAACATTTCCTTTTGAAAAAATAACTAACAAGAAATGCACTGTGACTTGTACTGCACATAGGCCCACGTGTTTCAGCCTGGCCTTGGTAGACCTGCAGGCACAGCAGTAATTGTTTGGTCCTGCTGGCACACAGCATGTACAGCAGCACATGTAGCTGCAGCAGATGCAGTGATGTAGCGCTCCTACAGAGGGATGAGTCACGGCTGGTGGATGGAACAGGCTCAGCATGATAATACACAACAGGCATTTTGTCGAGTGACATAACACACAGAGGTGTCTGTGGAAGTGACTGCCAGGACACTCATGAGCGATTACTCACACATGACGATCACAGAGTGTGATGTCACTATCCGAATGTAAGACGGGGTGTTATAAGGGCATACAGTTTGTTGGGTTATGTTAGGTCATGTTCATTTCAAGCACTGACAATGGCGATTCCCCTGTTTAAGGTTAGAGGTTTTCGTTTTGGATTTTTTTGGTTCATGGGGCGGCTGGTGGAAAGAAAATGATGACAGCGGTGTTCCTCTGGATAATTCCTGGTCTGCTTTGAATCACATGTCTTGCAGCTGACTTCGGCGTGTCTGCCAAAAACACCAAAACGCTACAGAGAAGAGACTCTTTCATTGGAACGCCTTACTGGTGAGTGGAATATAACACAAGAAATGTTAACATAACTGTTTAAAGACCCCAGAGGTATGACTATGAACAAAAGTGCAAGAAAGAGAGCTCTTACTTGCCATCAGTTAGGCATTTATACCCTTATCAAGCTGGCAGGATGTCAATAGTTCGGCTCAGTTTAAACTTTTTTGCCCTTATGGGAAATATAGCCTACATATACCCTTTCAGTCACTTCCTTTCCTTCGTATTGGTCTCTTTTTTTCCAGGATGGCTCCAGAGGTGGTGATGTGTGAGACATCCAAGGACCGTCCCTACGACTACAAGGCCGACATCTGGTCCCTCGGGATCACCTTGATTGAGCTGGCACAGATCGAACCACCCAATCATGAGATGAACCCCATGAGAGTCCTGCTAAAAATAGCCAAGTCGGACCCTCCCACCCTCATGCAGCCGTCACGCT
>OMLF01021136.1:0-16052 GCA_900302615.1 Holocentrus rufus | reverse complement strand
CTATATCTACCTCTCTCGACCCGCTATGTCAGGTCTCTTCCTCCTTCCAACCCTCATTTCTCCAGTGCATGTGTGTGCATGTCCACATCTTGTTTATGTGTCGGTGTATGTGCGTGTGTGTGCGTCCGTGTGTACCTGGCTTCCTTCCGGTGGCCGGACGCCTGCTTCAGTCTGCAGGTACACTTCTCTGAAGCTACCCCGGCCATTCATCTCTCTGTCTCTCGCTCTTTCTCTCTCTCTATGTCTTTCTCTGCATTTCTCTCTCTCTCATCTTTCCCAGATTAAAGGCTCCTCTCTCCTCCAGAAACCTGCCAGCCTACAGCCTGTTGATAGGCTTGGAACAGGGTCACAGCACTGATCTTGTCCAAGAGGCTGCCTTTGAAGAGAGCTGGGACACTTACATAGGAAACCCAGACACACACACAGACACACATGCACACACCAGCCATCCCTCTCCCTCTTCCTGTCTCTGTACTGTGATGAACTGGCCAGGGCTTGACTCCTCTCGCGCTGTCTTCTAATGCCTTTTGTATTAATGAAGTTGGCTAATACAGAGGCATGGATCCTAGAAATGAGAAATGGAGTCCAGGGATGCTTTTCCAGCCAATCTGTTACAAGTACAACTCTCCCAACTCCATCCATTCTGGAAGTTAATCAACTCATCTTTGTGGCGGAGCAAGGTTCATAACTGTAGCAGAGAGAGATATAGAGAGTAAAGAGAGTGTAGTTGGAAGTACATAGCACTCGTAATAATCTTAAGAAAGAATTCATTGTCTACAGTGCAGCGATGCTCTTCAAAGAAGTCTACAAAAGCCTGGCGACTGGGTCGAAAGGCTTAAAGATAGCTGTTTTTGTCTAATTTGATTGGACCCTCAGCTCTGTGGTTAAAGTTTAGCTCAGGTGCTGCAGACACATTTGAGGCGCTCCCTTACTCTGAAACTCCTTCTGAAATCCTTCCAACTTTTTGTTCCAGTTCACCGTCATCTCAAAGTTTCTCAGAGCACCTTGAAAATGTGCGGAGTGGTGGTCGACGACACTGACAAAGCCACACATCCGCTGATAATGAATTTGAGGAGGTGCGAAGTGTGTCACACTAAAAAGCAGGGTGCCTCTTGATATGCATGAGGCGTCAGCCTGTTTTAAACGTCCCCTATGGTGTCGGCGTGACAAAACGCAATTCTGTTCAATCTCAGGCCTCCCGCAGATCTTAACTGGAGACTCATCCCTCATTTCCGGTGCATGCTGTGTGAAGACGGGAGGGTGTAGCCCAGCGTGTGGTGCCATTTGTGCATCAAGGTGAGGGGCTACAATCTGGCAGAGGTTTGTTTGACCGGGGCCAAGCCTGGCTGACCACCGATGTCCTACTTAGCCTTTGATTGGCCATCCAGGACCATGAGCACAGATAGGGCTCAAGAGGGTGCTTGCCTGTTGGCCCCTGCCATACTTAAATTGCCTTTCTGGACCGTAAGTCTTAATAATTAAATTCACTTTTTTAATGGGGTCAAACTGGTGACTTAAATGCAGCTAGAAACAAAGCGTGGATATTTGATGAGATAGAATATCAGCTGGTACATATTTTATTTTGCCTTTTGGAAGACCATAAGAATGGAATATCAAGACTGTAATTGCCCAGTTTGGTTTGGAGATGCAGTCATTATTAACAACCTCATACTCCTAATAATGACTAACATTTTAGAACAACATTATGGATGTTCCTATCGTTGCTGCAGTTGTAAATTCGGACTTTCTCCACTATAGTGAAGGCTATTTTTGACCAAAGCTGAGTGCAGGAATTGTTTTAGACATTGTAAAACTTGAATGTTCAGTCATTTCAATTAGGTACAGGTCGATATTGGACTTTTATTAAAAATCAGGTATTGACAAAATGATGTCATCCACTCCTGATATGAATTCCTCCTTGACCACAGCTAGTCAATATATTCTAATTATTATTATTGCTTGTTATATCAGATGTCTGATGAGAGAGAACATATCGGTATAGTGTGGGAGGGGCTGCTAAACAATTCAGAGGATTCTGTTGTTCACATGTTTCTTTTTTATGTCAGAAAATATATCTAAAGATACTGAATTCAGTATTGGCACAAAAATATCAGCAATCAAAAGCTTCAGTCCTAAAATACTGCTATCTGTATCAACCTTCAAATACCCACATCAGCTAGGCCTAAACCCCAATTTCAGTCATGACAACACAAACAGCTGAGGAGCAGAGCTGTTTGTGCGAGACCGTGTGTGTTTTGTGTGCATATTGCCTATGTACACACTTGCCTGTAAATAGATCTCAAAAATCCATGTGTTTTCTTGTATAATGATGAAGCCAGAATGTCAAAGCAGTCAGCAGTCATCAGCAGCATACGCCTACAGACCAATTCAGAGTCAGTGAGTATGTGCATACAGTTTTGACATTGAGGGTAGCCTACATATTTTATTTTTGCTGCATAGTTTTCAGCGATGAACAGTTTCAAATTACACTACCAACACCCACAGATATTTTCTAAATGCACAGCTCTCCCAGACTGGTCACTTTCAAACTGCTTGTGACCAAGCTTTCTGCATAATGTGTTCATCCAGCAATCTGCCTTTTCCATAACAGTTCCTTTACTTTTTCTGCCGTATGAATTAGTGATGAAGCAACAGACTTGAAATAACAGGAAATGGCATGCAAGAAGAAGATTTCCCATCAGTGATGATACCTGACACCAGAAGTTCATTTGGGCAATTAGAATGAATCTACAGAGTCTCAGTTAGTGGGGATTAAATTAGTGGGATGTTCCAGTGATTTAGGCAGATGGATGGATTCCTGGCATAACCTGTTGCCTATTCCAGCTTCAACTAGGCAAAACTTACTTCTGTCTTCTACAAATGTGCAGCCCCACCCATGCTTGCCACAGAAATGCTTTGATTTCCATTCAAATTCAGCATAATCTTTAGCCCTGTCAGCCACAGTACTCACAGTTTCAACAGGTTGAGGGCGTGAACACATGTAGCATCTTCTTGCCAACCACCTCTGCCTTTTATACATGGAATCCTATAGGAAGCAAGAACTTTGCAGCCGCATTACGGCCGCTCCTGAAAAAGAGCCGGTACGTTTTGAAGTTCAGAACAGCTGAACTTTTTCAGGAAAAGCTCTCTGACATCAACCGCCTTTTTTTCAACCAGCCAATCTACGAAGAATGTCGGGAGAGCGTTGAGTGTAAGCAAACACCATGGAGATGTAGCAGAAAATGTTTTGTTGATAACTGTATATCTGAGCTGTATGACATCTCCTCTAAAAGACAATTGCTACAACTGCAACCACACAGAGGTAGTGTGGGACTGAGACTGTTGGAATAACGTTACCCTGGTAACGTTAGCAACCGCTTCATCGTCACGTTTAATAAAGTTTGCAGAACATGCTAGCTAACAGGTAAAATCAGCTGTGCAGGCTGCGTCACTCGAATCATCAGTACAAAAAGCGTTTTCAGCAGCGATTTGTCGTTAAAAAAAAGGTGCTACATGTGTACAAGCCCTAAGGCACTAGTTTGAAAGGTAAACATGCTTTGGTGTAGGCAAGGAGATATTGTTCATGAGAAGCCCATAAGGGGGTTGGGGCTGCAGAATCTGAGTTAAGTTCAAGACATTGTTGGGTCCAAGTCTCTTTTTAGGTAGTTACTCATTCCTTTTGACAAGACAAATTGTGTATTCACCCACTAAGAAGGCAATTTGTTTGTTATTTCCGCAGATGACACATTCTGGACAATGACAACAGACAGATTTAGGGAAAGTGCCTTTTTCTGTGAAACCCTCACCCTCCAAAATGGCTGTTTGTTCCCAGCCCTGAGAGGAGTTCTCGGAAACAACTCATGCTGTATTACCTGAGCAAAGAGCTCCTCCTGCCCTCCAGTACTGTTGCTCGTTTTCATTTGTTTGCAAAGGTCTTTGGTATGGAAGTGGAGACCAACCATCCCAACCCTTCAACCAAGACGGTTTGTTCAAGACATGTACCTCTTTGGATCCAAAAGCTCAATGATGTGTGCCTTTTTTATTGACAGATTGTAGACGTGTGAAAGCAAAAATATCCAGTTTTGCCTCCATCTTTGCAGCAATTAAGACACTCAACAACAGCCATTTCCTTTGCTCTGGAAAAGACCCGATGAGGCTGCTGGAGAGTAGCATTTATGAACAACAGCAAATCTTCCCATCACAGATTTACGGACAGTAATACTCAAATATTGTTTGTTTGGAGTCAACTGTGGAGGCAGCAGTGGCATCAAATTAAATATTGATGCCTGGCCTTTCTTTGATATTCTGTGAGAAATGAGAAACTTGGGAAGAAAGTCTTTCATTGCTGCCAAAATAAGGTTTGCTGCTCAGTTTTTTTGGAAAGCTGCACCTGTAATTAGTTGACCTGCTTTAGAGGCCCACAGGCCTGAGGGAATTCAGTAGGATTTTACATCTTTGTGTTTTCTAGATGTTGAAATCGAGGACAGGAGAAAGGGAAAAATAAACACAAATCATCCGAGAACAAAGACTTTAAATCTCTTACAGCATATTTTAAACCGCTGAAGTCCCACACTGAGATGAAGTCAGTTTCCAATACCCTTAGAAGTGGTTCAGTAGTTGTGGGCTGTAGCGCACGTGTGTGTGTGTGTGTGTGTGTGTGGATGTACGCATGCACACAAGTATGTCCACCTGTGCAATGTATAAATGCCCTTGACAGCAAAGCCTGCTTAGGCATGCTGAACAGCGATGCTTGTTACCCACCATTCTCTCACTGCAGTCATTTCATGATTGCTAGTGATAGAACACAGTGTACATGCATAGGTAGTGTGTGTGTGTGTGTGTGTGTCTGTGTGTCTGAGGCAGAAGAGGAGAAACAGAAGGTTGAAGCCTTTCCTGTAAGAACACTATATGCACTTATGCGCTTTAATTATAGACAATTATTCACGACTATTATGAATAAGGATAAATTTCCTTTTACTTTTGCCTCTAATGCAGTGTCTGCTGGCTGTGTAAAAGTCTTCAACTTGTTTACTTCAGTTCAAGGTCTCAAAAGTCCTTGAATACAATTAAATACAGCCTTTAAATCTTAAATTCCAATTTAGAGGTCTTAAAAATGTGTTTTCTTGGTGTGAAAATAACAGGCATTAAAAAATCTTAGGTTTAATTTAATGTCCTCACAGCCGTCTTGGAATTTTTATTTTATTTTATTTTATTTTAATATACATCCTTATTACATGTGCAAGGCAAATTCAATTCAATAGCATTTCAAGTGTAGCCCAAGTCCATGTCGAGCATCGCACAAAACCCGATCCAGCTAACAAGACCCTTCAGACCTCAACCTCCTGATCTATAGTGAAAATGTCTGAGGCTCAGCAGTAGCCAAGAGTACCAACAGTTTTTCCCAGTGTCGCTGAGAATGTCATGGCTTTCTGCGCCTGCTGTTGAGGGCAGGCCAACGCAGTCGGCGGCACCATAAATGTCACTCTATCTTTGATGGGCCCTCCTGTGGATCGATGCCAATATGTAGCATACCTCCCCCCACTCCCCACATCCCCCCTCCGTCCGTCCATCCACTCATTCATTCAACCATCCATCCGTCCATATGCCCTCTCTTCTCTCCACCCTCCTCCTCCTTTCCCCTCAACTTTGTTCATTTGTATCCATTCTCCTTAGCAGCCGACTTGCCCTCTGTCTTGCTCTCCTCCTGCTCTCTGTTTGTCATGTTTAAAAAGCTGTAACCTTTGATTATTTGCGCATCTTGCATGAAAGAAGTGCACAACACCAGTGCACAAAAGCGCCATACAATGCAATCTGTCAGCACAATGGCATTCAAATGAACCAGAAATATTAAATAATTCAAAATCACAGGATTGTAAACACCAGAGGAGCTAACTTTCCTTTGGTGTCCAACTTTAGTAGTATGAGGCAGGTTGTGGGAAAGTAGGTAAAAATTAAAATATTAATAGAAAAAGGAACAGCAAAATAAAAGATAAATAAAAAAATAAAGAATGAATAAGGGATATGGATCGCAAGGTGAAATTAGAATAGCAAAATAAAATATGAATAGCCATACAAAATATGAAATATGAAGAATAGAATAGAAAAAAAAAAGACATGTTAAATGAATGTAACTGTATTTATTGACAAAGCAACAGCATGCAGGATCAGTGCACTGTGCAGTTTCTTAGTGAACCTCTTTGTGATGTACATCCTGAGTAGCTGGTCCTCTTCTTATCCTTTAAGGTGTGACCTATGGAGGCCACTGGTGGCAAATCAAAAAACATGAACATTATTCATGAAAGGATTTTTGTTCCTTCTTGCATTTTTGAAAAATGTACTTTCTGCAGATGCCTGTTTTTTCTTCAAAATGTCTGAAACAATGCTAATGGAGACTCCGCCAAAGGTGAAGCCCAACTTTTTTTTTTCTTCTTTTAATTCAGATTCTTTTTCTGCTTTAACTGAAGTGTTTTTCTTAGCCATTCAACCAGTCTTTTATAGTTATTTTTTCACAATAGCAAGATTACCACAACTGTTATAGAAAATGTTAAATTAAAAAACATTCACAGTACGCCCCCTCAGAACAGAACAAAAGCGTACTGTAAACTTGAGTGGGACTTAAAAACAGTACCTACATGACCCAGATGATTTGATGAAATTTGTCTTCAACCTCTTCTAGGATCAAATAATTTATTTGGACTTATATTAATATTAATAATAATTATATTAATACAGACTTTAGTATAAACTTTTTAACACCTTAGTATCAGCCTTACTTACATTACTTTACTTGGACTCTCCCCTGTTAATGTTCAACTTGGGCCATGTCCACACTAATCTGGAGGAGCACATCTTTATTTCTCCATTTTGCCCTTGTGTCCACACGAAAATGACATTTTGTCCACTGAAAATGGAGCTTTTTGAAAACGTTCTCCCAAGTGGATGAATATGAAAACGCCGGGGTTGGTTGTAGTGTGGGCAGCAAAAACAGGGAAAACAGAGAATTTCATGACATTTATCATACATGGACCTCGCATTGAAACAGGTGTGTGTGTGTGTGTGTCAGCAGGGAGGAGTGGGAGGAGAGGATACAGTAGAAACCACTACAATAATCAGAGCAACAATTACGGCATTTTTTTCTGATCAAGGTGGAATTGTGGCGGCAGGAATTAAATTATGGTGCCACAGTTCAATACACTGATGAGAAACCCGACCCGGTCCGACTCCTGTGTTGATATTTTACATGACATGGTTGGCTTCATGTACCGTAATGTAATGATAGATATAAGCGTTTTCTGCGTTTTGGTGTGGACAGCCTACTTTTCAAAAACGGTCTGAAAACGTTCGTGTGGACGGAAAACAATTTGACACAAAAACACGTTTTCAGATTCCTCCGGATTAGTGTGGCCATGGCCTTCGTATCAATTTAGTATTCATTTTATATTAATGTATCATCAGTCTAACCACCCAGGTATCACCTTATATGGACTGTCCAATGTTAAGGCAAGTGTCTACATTGACTCAGCTGTTACAGAGTTGATACTAAATTGAACATTAACATTGGACAGTCCAGTAGAGTGTGACCGATGTTTTTGTTGTGGTGTACTCAGCGATTTAGCCGGTTTGATGCATTCAGTTTTTGAAGCCACAACTCATTGACACATTGGGAACAGTCACTGTACCGCACTGCACGGTGTTTGTGCTGCTTCACTTCCACTGTGTAAGAATGTACATGCAAAGCAGTTTTGTTATCGCCAGAATATAAGCTGCCACCTTCAGTGTCTTTTTCAGCTCTATTTCTCTCTCGCCAATCAGTTCGAGCGCTGAAAACCCGACAGACAGGGGCTTCGGGTTGGATGACCTCTCAGCGTGACTCCTGAGAGTCTGCATGGCTTTGTTTTGTGTTATCCAAAGCATAAAGAAGCATGGGCAAGGTAGCGGAGAGAGGGGGGAAAAAAGGCTACGGTGTACCAGAATAGACCCACCACTGGCACAAAATCAATGCCTTCCAACACTTTATCACAGAAACCACTCTGACGCAAATGCTAAGTAAGCACTCTGAGACTCGGAGGCCAGCTGAATAGCTGAACAGTTGAATAGGTGCCTGGACAGGCGTGGGCACCGCATGAAAGGCGTTGTCATATCAGGCTACGCAATGGACGTCTGGATGGCGGCACATTACAGTGGCATTTACTTGAAAGAGCACCCATACCACTGGACTTATTGTTTGGGGAATCTGGCCTCTGCAAAAGCCCAAAGCTTAGAAAAAGCTAATCCTTTGGATATGAAGAACTTGTGGAGGTTCCAGCTGACTGACTGAGTAAATTTTAGGGCAAAATAAGGAAATTAACTTTCAAGGTGAATCAATCTTTGGAGGAGTGGATATATAATTTTGTGATTACGAATCACAATTTAAAAATGTGATGTATGCAGTTTCTGCATTTATGTCTACTCTGTGTACAGTCGTGGCTGTAAAAAAAGTTAATTGCCCATGAAACATCAGTCTTTGGCTGAGAGACCAGGAGAAGAAATCACTGAGCTACATTTAACTTGGCTTTTAAAGGATTAAAAGAGCAGCCCTAGGTAAAATGGTAATCTTAAAACTGCCCTGAATCTGAGAAGTTTGATTAACTTTTTGAATTTCGTTTCCAATTTTCAAACATTTTTAATGTAGTTTTTCACTGCTTTTACCTTTATATTTAGACCTCTGACTCAATTTCCTGTTTTCAGTTATACTGCACACATACTGTACTGAACATGAATTAGTGACCAGCTCACAGAATTGATCTGCTATTGCTTCTGACGATTCTTTTAGCAATCTTTGAGTGAAAATGCACTCACAAACAGTGTTCACAGCTGGTTTGCATGCATTTAAGGTGTCCACGTTTGTGAAGAACTTTTTGAGCATCATGCGTTTTATGACAAAAGTGTCATTTCTCTTTATTTTTTACTTCCAAGCAGCTGCAACAGGATCAGCAGGGCCAAATCTAGGAAGGTAACTACGAACGTACCTAGACTGGGGAAGGAGACAATCATCAGGATGAGATTTCCTCTTGAAAATGTTTTCTCCTTTTCATCAGTGCCATATCTAGAACACATAGAGGAGATCTCATGAGACTAGCCAAGACCGCTGGAGTATGACCAAAACAATGCTGTCTGTTGTCTCTTTTTGCAGCAGGAGGGGTATCTCTCTTATCTCAAAGCCATCCTATGATTAGCTTCCTCGCATATCTTTCAAAGCTTGCAAAGAAAACGCTGATGACCTGCCTTGCACCGCACAGATCTACAGATTGTGCCAACAAAAGATAATTTTCAGGTTTCAAGGCTCCAAGAATGCTTACAAAGAATTGACCTGTTTCAACAAAGTACCAAATTCCTCCATTTCACTGCTGCTGCTGCTGCTGCTGCATTGCACTATGTAGCATCATAGAGAATTTTCAAGACGCCGACTTCCTGTCTTGCAAATCAGCCCATTATAGTCAAATCCAAATCTCTAGCAGTCTTTTATGTGAGCGGACATCAGTTCTGTTTTATGCTACTGATGGGAGCTCCAGGTCATTTTGGTTTCCAAAATGAGCTGCTCTTTCATTCAAAAATCAATGCTATTTGGCCTCACTCCTCTAAGGTCTTTCTGTCCATAAAATCCCTCACTATTGTATCTGCTGTTGGCAGCCTGTCAAAGCTAGATAAGAGGAAAGTCCCGATTTCCTCTTCAGTCATCTATGCCACGGTGGTCTATCTCACACAGTACTCTTCTAAATCAATATCTATGTCATGCATTTTAAACATTCACTTCGCCCCAACATGTATTTCTAAATCGCTGCAATTCCACAGCCCTTTGTATGAACTTTGTTGTTACAGTTACATGTGAATAAAAAAGTGCAACTCAGTTTCAATAAGATTTTCTTCAGATATCATGGGGAATTAATTTCAAAAATTTACATTTAAAATGAAAGCCAACAGGGCCAAATGAAAGCACATAATAGATCTTTTCAGGCTACCCTTTAACAGTTGCTTTTCCCACTTCCTTTTTTGCTCGCAGAATAATGTGCCATTAGATAATAATTAATTCGCAACATGGTAATGACTCTTATTGTTAAGTGTTATCAGCACATTTGAGGTTTGTGTGTAGGATGAAAGGAAGGAGATGGTGAAGTTTAATGGTCATTGTTTACAAAATTGTAACAATCTTTGTAACCACAAGGGTTACATATAAGCCAAGACCCTCCAATTTGCATGTAAAATTAGGCCCCGGCATAAACAAAAGCAGTGTGTTCAGCAGACAGAAAACAGAATCTGCTTGTTGATTCACTATCATTGACTTTTTCTGCCATATTGTTTTAGTGGCAGACAATTGAAAATTTGCTACAGCTCCTGGGTGAGAACCAATGCATAAATAGAAAACAAATAGAAAAATTGTTTTAATTTGTTGCGATGTTCAGCGTGTCACTGGCAATTCATATCAAAGAAAAACACACTGGGTCTGTTTTGGGGAGGAGGAGGCCGAGGCAAAGCAAGAATGTTATTTCCATTTACAATTGAATATGTGCTATATATTATTGTGGCACCTGAAATAAGCATGTCCCCAATGCAATCTTGCCTCAACACACACTCTATGAGGGAAAGTGACAACCCACTCTGACTCCTGAGCAACTGAAAGTGGAACTGCAAAAGTTCTCGGCATCACGAGTGGTTCCGGCCTCCACCTGTAGAGTCCAGATCAATGTCTTGTACACATGCCAGGCGACCCATCCCTTCCTCTTTGAAATCCCCATTATCCGCCATAGTTTCAAAAAACACAACTCCACTGCACTGCCATCAAAGCATTCACCCACCATCTCACCTTGCCTCTGTTTCTGCAAAAAGCCTTGTACCCCAAGCCCCCCCGCTTCTTAAACTCTTTTGTTCCACCAAAGCTGACAGTGGTGCTTTTCTATCGTGAGACTGAAGCACCATTCACTTGTGTAACCCTTTGTCAGAGATTGCGGCATTCCACACTGTGCGCTGCCCAGCCAAAGCTCTTGGTCATGCTGCGTCATTATCATGTCAGGACCGCTCCCACTTGTGCACTGAAGCTGCCAATAGGACCAAGCATTCATCTACACCCCTAGCCGCCATCCTTCATTATCCTCCACCACAATGGGCCGCAGCGGTGCTCCCAGAAACAGCTTTCACTGGCAAATATTTTCCCCTATTTTTTTCTTTTATCAGTGGACCTTAACATAGCCTGTCAGCTGCCAAATGACACAATCACAACTACAGATGTCAACGCTAATATCTGTGTATCTGCACGTGATATGCATGCATGTTAGTGTTTTTGCATGTGTAAGTGAGCTTTAGACGTAGAGTGAGAACATTTTTTGCAAAATGATGTGATTTTTGGTCGCTATGGTCACAATGGATAAGGGTGCTACAAGCAAGAGACCTGCATTGCAACACATTTCAGCTACAATGACAAAAAAAAGCCTCATTCAAAAGCCAAAAAAGCAAATGACAGTACAGTATTATTTTAGTATGGTGATGGATTACCTCTGCAAAAGGAATTTCTCATTAGCTAGCTTACTCCTCTCTGTTGTGAGCATTTGACTTCATTGAGTCAAGGGTTATGAGTGTGGGGACTTGTGTAGGAGGAAACAAGTTCTATCAATGTTGCAGTTCTTACTGGTCAAGGTAGAGGCCAATAAAGGTCACAGATTGCTTAAGGTTGGGATCAGGTGTACTTTAGAGTTTGGAGCGAGGGAATGAATGCAATCAATGGAAGGTCCTCATAAGGCTAGAAGTACAAGGACATGTTTGTGGGTGTGCTGGCAAGATTGCACTGTGTGATGATGGTCAGATGTGTGGGCGTGGGGAGGTCATGCCGACTGCTGATTACCCAGATGACATGCTCGCCATAGGTGTGTACACTTGGCAAATGTCACACACTTTTTCCTCATCACATCCCTGATGATGTGATATCATTTTCAGAGTAATTACGGTTTGTGTTACTGTGTTTTGAATCATATTCAGTCAGCTGCAAATCTCTTTCGTTTTCATTAAGGAGAAGGTGAAGGGAATTTGAGGTGTGTAATGTCTCTTCAATATAGTGAATTTTAATAATTTGCATGCCAGGGTGGAATCTCTACGGTGGATTCAGCCTCATAGAGATCCCATTCATCCTTGGAGTGGTAGCATGTTGAAGGTTTTAGAAGCGACCTTGTGAGTGGAAGGTTGCCGATTCAAATCCCTCAACCGCCCGGGGAAATATGAGTGAGGAGCCAACCAAAAAAAAAAACAACGTCTTTCTTGTAATTATCACCAAGATGCTGACATGATCAGTTTTTCCCAGTTGGCAGCTCACGGTCAATCTGAAATGCCACGAACGCAGTGTAAAGCCCCATGAGCTCAAGTGGATCTGTTTGGTGGCCAACAGTAGAGGACTGCGGTTGTAGGCTACTGGGCGGCTCCCAGCAGCCAACAGTAGAAGACAGTGGAGGAACCCTCCGTGGTACAAACTACCTGAATATGGTCAGTTTCTTAAGGACATGTGTGTTACATCAAAGGGGAACATGCTGAGTTCAACTGCTTTGATATTCAGCAGACTAATAGATAGTCATCTGAGCATCAGGGAGGTCACACGGCCTGCTGACTCACTCTTCCACTAAATGGTGAGATCCAGGGTCTTTTTAATGATAAAGCCTCAAGGGAAGGTTTCGGCTGCATAATTACAATGACAATCTTCTCGTGATACACCAGAACCAGAGATTAGGTGACTTCTAATGCCTGAAACAGGTCTAACCTAGACCAATTTCTTCATCAGTCTTTGCCGAATTCCACATATCCTGATCTCACGGCACTTAATTCTTAGGATTAAAAAATAACTTTAGAGAAAATATTAATTCATGGTTTGCAAGCTGTTTCCCAAGGCATGTCCTGGGTATTAAGCATCAGTGCTTGTAGATAGATGAGCTGCACCCATGTCATCAAATAAAGACTGGCTTTAATTTGGTAAGTAGGTGGACAGAGTAATGAAATGGCACAAATTCTTGCCACAGAATGTGAAGAATAGCTGGTATATAAATAGGCTGTTGAAATCTCTTTTCTGAGCACTGCTAGCTGAAAAAGCGTAACAATCTAGCTTACAAATTTCCTCATGCAGCTGAATGTTTGCATGTCGATTGGAATCTGCAGCTGAACTCAAACTTTGTACTGGCATGGTGGATGGCAAGGGGAGCTTTCTTTGGAGACCAGCATCTGCCAGGTTCCAAATGAGAACAGAATCTATTTGTCACTATGTAAAAATTGGCAGTTGGCAGGTATATGCACAGAAATTTATATACAGCTGTTGATACAGAAGGAAAATGACAGCCAGAACTTTTGTCAGTTTTCCCTGAGAAAATCCTCTTTCATATTCCAAATGACCAAGTGTCAGAGGTTAACTTCATGAGGTTTGATATAAAATTGATTTAGGAGGGCATTAACTGGCCATGAGGCCTTAATTTCAAAACCTGAATTTTATATAATCCTGAGAATAAACCCAAACGTTTTTGTTGTTTTTGTTGTGATCTCCCAAATTTGAGTTGAATAGATTCCTTAAAAACAAAAGGCTACACAGCAGTTATGATTCATGCACTTGACTAAAACGAAGATGTCCGGCTACTGGTGTCACCTGATAAATGGCAAGCTCAGCTGCTTGCTGTTTTAGTATTTAAAAAGAAAAAAAATATCTGGCAATTGATCAAAACTATTAAAAGCATTCGAGTCTGTCCAGGCTAAAGCATACACAAAATAATTAGTGATCCTGAGAAGCAGCGCTCCAATATTAAATATTAATTTGGGACCTGTGTTTGAAATGGGTGCTCTGTTATGCAACACCATCCACTGAATAACTCAGGGGTAGTTGTATATTTCTCTGGCAATGTAAATATAGCTATCAGTAAATATAGACATTTAGAATAGATGGCCTTTGTTAATTAACTTGCCTCACCAGAATATATAGAATTAATTACAAATGGGAGCCCTCATCAGACACACAAGCTCATGAGCATATGGGCGCGCACACACACATTTTATTGCTGTACTTCTCAGCATAGTAATTAAGTTTGGGTTAGGATTGGGAATGAGCTAACCTAAACATAATCCTAATACTATTACTGACCCTAAATGCAAACCTTAACCTTAAGCTAATCTTTAATAACAAATGAGGGCCACCCAAGATGTCTTGACTTTGGAGGATTTATAAATATAGAAGCACATGTTCACGCACAGGGAGATGTTGAAATAAATAGGCAATGAGAGAGAGGACTGAGGATTTAGCCCACTTGTCTTCACAGTGCAACTGGAAGGATGTAGATGTATTTACATGCCTTCACATGAGCCTCTAGGGATAGATCCTTTTTGATGTAAGAGTTCCCTAAACAAGCGTGGCATAACGTATTACGGAGTTATCTTTGTGGAAAAGCATGGCGTGTGTGTGTTTCAGTGTATTGCATGTGTGTGTGAGGGATGCGACATGCCATATTCATTCCACAATAGCCCGCACTGTCATCTGTGAGGATGTGATTGATGACAGGTGCGCACACATCCTGTGGCTTGCAGAGGTAAAGTCAGTGTAAATGTAAATTAAGCCTATTCACTGATCATGTGCCAAAAGAATGGCACTGTGTTGCACGCTCGCATATTCTGAGCACCTGAACACGAAAATCCAATCTGAGATGATTGGCTTTAAACAGCACTCGACAATTTTGCATGTTGGTGGCCCCAAATGGCAGCGAGAGGTAACAGCTTGAAATTTCCAGATTTAAATACCAGGACATCACGTGACACCGCGTCAGTAAATTGTGCACAGCATGCTCCATGTTTACCAGCCTGGATCCTCTGTGACGCAAAGGATACCAAAGGGATTTTTGAATTTCACTCTTAAAGGAAAAATCCACCCTTGGGTACTCTTAGATATCATCAGTGCATGTGATGTTCAGTGAGTTCCAGAAGTTATGTTGTGAAGTGTTGTAATTTACTTTTTTGGTGAAGACCTACCTACATTCCCTCAACCTGCCTCATACTACTAAAATTAGGGATTTCACACATTTCCCAATATGCATTTGGACATTTCCATCGAAGTATCGCAATGTAACAATTATGTCGTCTACGTTTGGCCAGTTATCCATAGGAATAAGAAAAATACACCACTAAACAGCAACTACACTTGGAATTTTTTATTATTGCTCTCTATAACTTACTTGTACATCAATGTACTGATGATTACATTGGAATGACGGTACTGCATGTACAGAATCAGTACATTATGTTATGTCCACATTTTTAAGTTATTATAAGTCTTTCCCAGCAATATGGGTACATGTTTTTGTTTCAGAGTTATCAGTAAAGGAAAGGAATGCTATGAAAAGTCTGTAGGGAAGATTATCCATTTGAGGTCAAAGACATACATCCATTGATTTTTGCCTGGGCAGCAGCAGAGGCCCAAAAGCTCACATATCCACTTTGAGTAGACACTCTCCTCAAGGGGAATTGCTGCACCACTGCAGCCTCCACCATCGTAGCACTTTCCTCAAGATTCGAAGCCAAAACACTAACTAATCCCCATTACTTGAATTTGCATTTATCCTTGTCAATTTTCCTTGAAACTGATCTTTCCTTTTTGCTGCCCTTCATTGTCTTCCAACAACTCCTTTGACCTTATTTTTTCAACAGTGATTTGTCCTTCGGTCTTAGCTACATTCTTCTGTTTATTTTGATTTTGTTCCATTTCCTCACTGCTGTTGATTTTTTTCCTTTTTCCTTTTGCTCTGGTTTCTGTCTGAAATCATCACTTCCCCGCCAAGCAGACCATCTTCTCCTGGTGAGCTCCCCATCATGCCTTCATCTATTTACTCTGTTGGTGGGTGGAGGGTAGGTGGTGCAAACAGTTAATCCCACCATTTCTTCCTGCAACATGCTCTATCAACCGACCAGCTCATATCTAACATACCAACAAAGCAAAGCTGAAACAAATGCAGCACATCTATAGAGCAGACATTTTCATAAGACCATAAAACAACAGATAGTTCAACAACAGA
>OMLF01021134.1:0-16115 GCA_900302615.1 Holocentrus rufus | reverse complement strand
CTTCGCCCCCCCCACCCCGACACGCCTTCTCTCACTAGCTGCACATGTTGCAGCCTTGGCCCATACACCACAAACACACACTGAGGCGGGTAATTACATTGGTTAGATGACGGTAATGACAGAGTTAGCAGAGGAGTGCAGCTACCAGAGGAATGAGTGTGCTCGGTGTGGAGGTGGTGCCGCTGCTGGTGTGTCATACCGACACAGGCAGACCTGGGATCAGCGCGGAGTGACTGAAGCACTTATCAGAAAAGTAATGGATCACAGATCAGCAGGGACAGGCCTACCATATGACTCCCCCTCTCTCTCTTTATGCAAAACAGTGACGTGTCTAATTATGACACTGAAGCACGCAACTAGGACAGTAGATGGAATAATGCAAAGTATGAGCCTGGAGTCAAAGCCATCATCAAATCCACACAAAATCAAAACTGAAACAGGAACTGCTTTAGAAGGCTTTTAAAAACACCTTCAAAAATACAGAGAGGCGCCCCGGGCTTATTACATCAGCAGTAATAACAGCGATGAGTTTAAATTAAGCGAACGACGCCACAGTGCATGCTAGATTAGGGGCTGGGCTGGAGAACAGATGGCGGTACATATGACTGGCAGACGGCAGACAGGGGCCAGAGTGGAGCGGGACACTAAAATACAACACAAAACAACACAGCGCTGGCTGGCAGCCTGGGGACGGCGCATCAAGCGTCCGTCCCACCACGGGCAGACTGGGAGGTGCCATCAGGCCTGGACCGAGCCTGGACACTTAACTCCAAATCAAACAGCAGCTTCAGTTCATTCAGAAGTGAATGAACTGAAGTTGGAGCCAGCTGAAGTGATAAACTACAAAATAAAATGATGAATTAAAAAAAAAACCCTGAGAACGTTAAAGAGGGATACAAGCAGACTTTAATATAACAGCACAAGGCGATGTGACAGTCTGTTCAGCTCTTGTTTGTTCACAATGAAAAAGCTTGTTTGTTTTTACCAGCCAGAGAAAATAAAAACCGAAAGGCCTGTGTAAAAACAAAACAGGAGAGAGAGGTCAGCGAGAAGCTAATAAGTAAATGCATTAGGAGTAAGTGGCGGAGGCGAGGTGTCTGGAGCCTGAAGGATGGGTTCAGCGGCCCGGTGAATGCCTGAGGACGTGGGCAGTTCACTCTCATTGTGCTGCGGAGCGGCGCGGCCGGTGGAGGCTGACGGTGAGAGGCTGTCTCCCTCGGTTTCAGGACGGTGTCTGTCTTTGTTCCCCTGACGCGGTCTTAAGAAGGGAAACTGCTTTCCCCCCGTACAATAACAGGAACGATAAACAAATCTGACTCCAGCGCCAGTAGGTGTGCCAAACGGAGCAGCGGTGCGCTGCTTCAGCCCAGGCGCTATTCTCGAATCCCGCTGTAGCAGAACAGTGTTTTGGAAAATTGCCCCCGCAGAAAAATGTGAATACAACGAGGAGTGACTGTTTGGCCTTACCACTCAGCCCGTCCAAAATAATAACAGTAATAACAATAATTGCAATTACAGCACAGTTGGCCGTATACTGTTATATACATTAAAATAACAGCTATTTCTGAACCACAACACCTACTCAAACCAGCACTAAAATGGGCCAGAGACCAAACCTGGATCTCACAGCTAAAACGAACCCGCCACGTCTCCTGCAAATAGGAAACAACATTGAGAAATCAGAATCAGATGGGAGCCTGCATGAAAGACGACAGAGAGGCATCACACGTACATCAGATCTTCATATCTCTCTGACTGTGCTCTGTCTGTCTTGAAAGACTGCCGACCGCCCTCCCACCCTCTCCTTCTTCCTTCTCTTCACCCTCTTTTTTTTTTCCTGTCTCCTCCGTCTCTCCTGCTGTTGCTGCTGTCACTGTTGCCATTGATTTCCACCGACACTGTTTTGCCAAACCTCTCTGATGTCACGGGTGTCACTTCCATCTGTCTGTCTGTCTGTCAGCCTGTCTGTCCCGTGACACCGAGGCGGCCCAACAGGAGAGGGTTTGGGGTGGAACAAGCTGCAGTCATCAAGCGTGAATCCAAAACAGGCACATGCACGCACGGTGCCGTCCACGCAACAAGTTTAATGATTTGCATCCAGTGGGAGGATCACGAATTGCAGCCCACGTCGTCATTTATCATCACGACCATTCATTGGTTTGTTGGTGGGAGATGAACAGATGAACGGTGGTGAGAAAACAAGGAGGAGTTGAGGAGATGGAGGTGGAGAGGAGAGACATAATGGAGGTCGAGATGAATGTACAGGCAGATGTAAATGTTTACATAGTGCTGTGCTTGTAAAATGTCCCAGTTTCCATGAATGACAAATCTGATTTGGAATTAGGTCTGTCACGAAACCAGAATTTTGGCAGCTGATGCAGATACCAGTAAAAATCCATGATTCTCGTCTCGATACCAATTTAGATACCACGGAAAAAACGGCATCCCATGTAATTCAGTATAAACTTGTGTTTTATTATAACATTTATGAACAATAAATGAAATGAACTTAACCAAACATAATTCAGATATTTATTATTAGAGATAAAAATGTGAAAGCACCGCTTGCACACTGGCATTTGATCGTCTATATTGCCTCCTCCATCTGCTTCAAAGGCAAAATACTTTCATATGTGGCATTTGTAATTTGCCCTTTCCACAAGTTTCTTGTTAGCTTGCGGGCCGGGAGGAGCAGGAGGGGTACCACTCGCCATCTTTGTTGTTTTGATGCGTGTGATGAGCTCTCGCGTGCTCTCGTGTTCGTAGGCGGGAGCGTTTGGTTAGTCTACCGGCACGCCTGGCAGAGTTACTGAGAGTACTGATGCTGTATAAAAAAATACTGCCATTAGATTTCTTGAAATTTGGCATCGACATGTCGGTTCTTGTGACGTCCTGATTTGGAATTGGATGATAAATCGAAATTCAAAATATTGCAATGCAAAAATGTCTCTTTGTAGTATCTGTGCATCCCTGTGTGGTCACACTGTAAAATAAACTTAGTCTATGTGAGTGTATTTGAGTATCGTGTGTGTATCGTCCAATATAGTGACACAAGCAGGCCTCCTTCTACACTTCATCCAGCTTTCATGAGGCTTGAGACCAATTTCCCCATGTGACCGGAGGCTGTCATGTTCAACAGCACCACTCTTAACCCCAATCAAAATTTGCTCTGCAATGAAAGCATCCATCATTTTTCTTAGACCGCAGAGCCCACTGCAATTTTCTAATAATTGAATCCACTAGTGCAATGTACACCACTCTGTCTGTGTGTGTGTCTGACGAAGAGAATCAAAGGCATTACTTGCATCAACATGTAATGGAGGATAATGGAGGGAGACAAAAGAACAGATAGCTAAGATAACATCATTAGATTAGAGAGTCACTACCCAGAGACGGCGTTAGAAAGTCCCGAAACAATTCATGGGTCTGAAAGGCATCAGAAGTGCGTTAACACTGTCCTCCCTTTAAATTTTAAACTGCCAGCGCCTTTTCCACGCCAAAGTCAAAGGACAGCAGACAGAAAGCAAAAACTTCAGAAAGTTGTGTGAGCTGACTAATCAAAAAGACCGGACAAAGGCAGATGACATTTTACCGAAAGACTAACGAGAATGAAAATGGAAAAAAGAGCCGCTAGAACAGCTGGGTGCAGTTTTTACTCTCGTCACAGAGACTCAGCTGGACGTAAGCAGTTTGCTGGAAGTGGCAGGTAATGCAGCTGGACTTTATGGAAATCGTGCGTATGTGTTGGGCGACCTGATTCTCATCATCAGCACAAAATGCTGGTGAGGAAGTGCTTTTCCTACAAAACAATACAACAATGTTTGTACACCCAAAGTGAGAGAGCTCACAACTACGCTGCCAAAACATGTCCGGCTTATCATGTCGTCTTGTATTGTGTCTTATCACTTTCTCATTTTTCTTAACACAAGTGAACAATTCTTTGAGTGAGGTGAGATAGTTTCCCTTGTTTTCAATGCAGTTTCATTTGTAGTTTTCCACAAACAAGTCAGTATCTTAAAACAAAACAGATTAGATTATTAACAGATCACTCCTGAAGTTTCAAGAAAATAACACTTGGTTTAAGATTCTCAGTACAAGTTAATCTGCTAATCTGTAGGCCTGTATTCCACTAAGGATTTCTTTGATCGACCAAAAGGGGTCGGCTCTATGAATCTGTACTGGAAACAAGAGAAATGATCTCAGTCCAGTGGCAGATTGTTTCACTTGCTTGGAGAAACTACAATATCAGTATCAGTATTTGATTAAAAGACTTGTTATAAGTGGGCAATCCTCCAAGATATGCAAAACTGGGCAGAGAGGAGGAGTTAACATATTTTTACATAACTTGTTCCTTTTAGTATCAGACCCACAGGGACTGAGAGGACACTGTCAGACCAGGTTGGGTCTTAGGACAAGAAGATCAGCCACAAAGCTTTCTGCCCTTTGTATCTCTCTCAAACACACACACACACACCCACACACACACACCTGCATGCAGAGTACTGATGGTTACATGTGCAGAAACAAACATGCAACATGTTCATGCCACCCACCCACACAAACACAATGAGATAACACACTGCTACTGGCAGAGAAACACAATAACCTGCAGTTAGCATCGGCAGAGTAGAAGAGAAATGCTCACATTAATGGAATCAACACATTCAGGGGGAAAAGTATTAAATAGAATCTGGTCCATGGAAAAACTGTAAAAACAGTGTTTCCTTGCTTTTGAGTAAGTTAAATGTTACCAAGTATAGAAAGCTCTCATCACCATAAATCTGATTAAAATGGATCCCACGCACAAGCATCTGATCGATCACTCCCTTTCTCTCTCTCTCTAACACACACACACACACACACACACACACACCACAGATATGTCATACTAATTATACCTCAAGGCCTCAGCTGTGCAGGTGAAGCAGGCGTGGTCTGTTTGCTGACACGGTGCAGGGATGAAGCTCCTTTTTCACTCTAATGGAGGAAAAAGAAAGAGAGAGAGAGAGAGAGAGATGATCATATTAGCTTACAGCTGACTGGTTTTCAACGTTACACACAGCTCCACTTTGGATTTACTTCATGGAGAGCTAAGCTCTGTGGCGAGTCTTTGGTGAATGAATTCATCAATGAATTTCAGTGTTACATTATTGAAAGCGTGACAGTAGCCTCAGTTTCAGACCCTGTTTGCCTAATCCACTGGTTTGAATACCGCAGTGTGTTGGGTGGAGAGAGCAGCAGGGGGAAGGGAAAGGAGGAGAGGGGACAGGAGGAGCGGATATCAAATCAGTCTGATCATGTAGAGCTGAACTAAAGTAAGTACAAAACATCTAATCACGTCCAACTTCTCTGAATTTTTAACCAGAAAAAATCCCCAGAAAAAGAAACTGAAAATAAGAATAGAATTGATTTGGCATCTAAAACATTGTCTGTTACCTATGACTTCTGTGGTTAAAGGGTAGTATCATTGTTTTCTATCCCAAACAGCACCTTCAGTTAATAACTTAAAAAAGTTAGTCCAATCCTGTTAAATATTCACTGTTTAGCTTTTTAACCAAGAGCATTTCATCATTTCATCATCATAATCTGAGTGTGTAGAAATAAGCGAGGGGTTGTGTGTTTGCAGATGAGTCTGTGTGCAGCAGCTGGACTCAGTTCCACGTTCAGCCATGTAGTCTAGTTTATTGTTTGTGAGAAGTCTGAACAAAGATGCCCAAGGCAGTTTATCTCATGTATGTGAACTGTGTGCACGTGCTCACAAACACAAACACAGCTGATGACTTCATCCCATCCCATACTCTGCATACAAAAGTGTATTGACATAAACAAATGTGCGGTGAGGTTTTGTTTCAATCAATTGTTTTCCCTTCGCTCCCCTTCCTTCACATCTCCCAATCACTGCCGGCTCCATTTTTATGACTGAACGGCCCCTCGATCTCTTGGCTCTATCCCAAGACGGGACGGGTAGAAAGACAGAAGGGAGGGATAAGCAAATGAGGGAGGTTGTGCACTTTGATTAGAGGTGAGTAATGGAGAGGAGGAGAGGGGAGGGAGAGGGAGGGGAGGGCGGAGGGAGTTTAAACACAAGTGGGACGTGAAGTGAAGGGTGAGGAGGGGCTGGAGGGACGGGGATGAGCACTGAACAGACATTTTGCCCTGAGGGGGAGGCCCATTACTGTCTAACAAATACAGTTCCAATCAATACTGATCAATCCAGGTCCACTTACCCAGAACAGCAAGCATAATAACACTATCTTTAGCAGAGTGTGGGCGTGGGGGGGATGGATAGGGGTCAACGATTGTGTGTGTGCGCGCGTGTGTGAGTGTGTGTGTGTGTGTTTTCCTATAGAGGACAGGCAAACAAAGCCAGCAGTGTCAGCATGGATTTAAAGCTCAGGCTTCCCTTCACTGCCCTGCAAATGAAATGAAATTATAAGTGAAAACTTCCCAACCATGTCAGACCTCGCTCCGCAGAGGCCAGCCGCAGCCGGAGAATCTGTGCACTGCCTGTCTGCAGCTTCTGCACAGGGCAGCATATATGGAAAGTACCATACACACTCAAGGACAGGACGCACTACGGCAACACCTAAGTCTATGCATAAGCAACGTACAATGTATACTCACAAACACACACAATGGACAAAACAAAAGAAATGAAAGATGAAAAAGTACACTTACAAATGCAACTACACAGGTAAGAATGAAAATGAACAGTATGTGCAATGGAAAAAATGAGGTTAATGAATCGTCTTTCAGTCCCTTTCTTACATCTAGATGGGTTTATGTTGTTTATGTATGACTGGTTTCACTGAATAAGGAATTTCATGAATGAAGATGAAGTCAAATGGCTTCGGTGGCCTCCCCAAACACCAGATCTAAACATGATTGAACCTTTATGGGCCACCGTGGTGCACACAGCGCCGGCCAGATTGAAAAGGAGGCTGACACACGTGCCTGATAGAAAGTCTACATGCTTGACGAGGACACTGGCAAGTCTTGAGAGTCTGCTGTATATTTAGTAGTGGAGTCGTTCACTGTGGTTCTGCAGCCTGCCAGACAGCAACTGTCACACAGCCAGGACACAGTTGGCTTACTCCCAGTGTGTGTGTGTGTGTCTGTGTACATATAGCCTGTGTACGTCTTTGAGACAGTAGGCCTATGTGTTTAGCATACATTCATAAATAAATAAATAACTCTGACAAGGACGTTTCAGGGAAGGCATGCAAATCTAACTTTACATCTCATTACAGTAGAAGAGCAACATCCACTGCTGGGACAAGGAGGAACGGAGAGCGAGAGAGAGAGATATGATGTGTGTGTCTGCAGGCATGTCGATGACTTCATCATCATTGGCATTATGTTGTGATTCAAATGGAATTACTGTCACAACTCAACTGGCATAAATATTTTAGACAGCCTGCTGTGTCAGTTCAGCCTGTTGACATTTTCTTTATAATTCAAGTTGGAAAAGAGAACGCTCTTTCCTAAATCAATGAAAGGTTTGTAAATTTATCTGTGCAATGTGCTGTGGAAAGTTTGTGGATTAATCCTGGCTTCATATTACCCCTTATTACATTTGGTGTCCTCCATTCTGGACGTCTACTGAACCTGTATGAAACCCTAAAAACTTATAAACATTTTAAGACATTCATCGATTTTTCCCATTCTTCAAAAATATAAAAAAAGAATAAACCACAATATGTCTAGACATAAAAACCTATAAAATTAGCTTACCAGAAACATATGAAAGCCAAATGCATACTATCTATATGATATGCCTATGCCAATTTTTAAAAATAATAACTGGAACATGGAAAACCAACTACTTTGAAGGAGTATTAAATAACCTACTGACCCGATACACAAATACTGTATGCTCAAAACCTCTACAACTTTCTTTTTATGACTTTCAAAAAAAACCCTGCAGACTATTGGGTCACCTTGGCGCACAGTTGAAGACCACTGAATAAAAAAATGGCAGAGTGGTAATTCTTAGGGACTGGCCTTGAATGGCATCCATAAGTGAACCACATATTCCATACTAGGCTGAGTAAAAACTGCGCTGAAGAGACTTCAAGTTTTTCAGCAAGAGAGACAGAATTAAAACATTTAAAAAAGAAACGACTATTTGAACATCCTTGCTAACTTAAACCAAAGGAAGCTGACCCTGCGAGATTTTCAATTAGAATTTTTCATTTTGGCATATATATGTATAATCTCTGCATAGAACCCAGACAAAACAAATGTTGTTTAACATGGCTTTGTAGGACAACAAAATGGTAAAAGAAAAGAAAAGTCAAGGGAGATGAATTCTTTTTGCAAGTAAATGTAGAGGCTACATTTGTACTGGTACTGATTCCAGCATTTCATAACAGTCCCACTTGTGCAGGGGAAACATCATGTTCAGTCAGCAGTCATACTTTGACATTAACTGCAACAAAGCTTTTGTTATTGGCTGGACAGTTTATTGAACAGCTGGCACGGTGCCTGTATCAAAAGAGCGACCAGTTGCACACTGATGGAGCAGGAGGTGAGATCAGGAACCAACATTATCAGTCATCAGAGTGTTGTCTCTTTTATGAGACATTTCACATTTTTTATGTAACCGCAGCAACGACTTTTACAAGAGTCTATAGTCCCTAAAACACAGGAGCAACCCTGTATGAAAATACTGTATGAAAATGCATGTATATGTTATCCTTTGGAGTCTGTGTAATGAGCATGCATGCTGCAGGAGAGGGAGGAAACCCCCTGCAGAGAGGGGTGGGCAGCCCCATTCATACTCCAGCACTGGGAGGTGGGGACTGCCACACTTTCATCCCTTTCAGAGCTCCATTCCTCTGCACGCCCCCTCTCTCTCTCTCCAGTTCATCTTATTTGAATTGAAATAGAGGAGTGGAATCTGTTAGAAGAAACTCTTGCTTTCCTTCCTTCTCTTGTGTGTCACAAATGAGTGACGCGTGCCTCTGTCTTTCTGTAAGGTTTCCCCATGGTGAATGTCTTTATTAGGATGAAAACAGAGAGGAGAGCTCTTATTCACAGAATGAGGGGTGTTATGAGGCCACCCCCCCCAATCCACGGGAAGCACTTGAAAAGAATCAGAACAGACATTGTGCTTCAGTAGTATCCCTAAGTAGGCTATAAATAAATCATACTTAGAGATGCTCTGATCTCAATATCAGATTGATGATCAGCATATTTCAACGTTCCAGTGTGACGTAAGGGCGCTCAGTTTGCATTATCCAGCGCACACCAAGCAATATATTATATCTGTCTTGGAACAAGTCAATAACCATCATGTTTACTCCCATCCATCAAAATAGCATTGCTCTATTTATTCACTCACTCCTTGGGAGAGAAATTCCAAATACACCGGAAGTAGATACCTTACTATATATGCATCTGCACAGACTGATAGATAGAATAATTTCTCGCTGAAAACCTGATGATTGTATTGGTTGACAATATCTCAGTAAGAAGTTCCCAAACAGCACAGTACATTACAAAAAGTAAAAACATCGCAGAGGCACAAAATCAGACAATTCATCCTAATAGATCAATAAAGGTAGAGAGAGAATACACTTGTTATGAGTTATGCTCATAGGCAACTTAAAAAGCAAAATGAAGTGATGTAGCCATATGCAATACTGACTCCTTCCACCAAAACGACTTGGAAATGCTGCTGTAGCTGCCTGTTCACTATGCTGGTGCTGGTTGCTATAGGAACGGCAAGGCGCACGGACAGGAAGACATATGATGTAGGCGGCAGGCCGCAGGCATTCAGGACACACAACCTGAGAGCAGAGCGATAAATAACAAGACACAACCTGATAACACGCACATACACGCGGCCATCAGTCGGTCACTTGGCAGTCTGGAGAGTCCTGTCACTGCAGCAGACTGCAGACACGAAGGAGCAGAGCAAAGATACAGCAAGAAAAATCTCACACTACACACACACAAGCGTTCTTGGAATTAAACTTTGCTCTGTAAAAGTGCCAGATGATGACAATAATGATTATTCTGTTTATTTTTTCATTTTTTCCTTTTCCACTCATCTTGTCTGTATGTAAGGAGTTCACCCTCGTCTGCTCGGTTCATCAGTCTGTCCATCTCTCCTTGCTCTCTCTGCAGGAGAGGCTTAAGCTACTGACAACCACGTGCCATGCAAGCTTTAAAAAGCATGTGCACGTCTGAATGAGCGCTAAATTCTTCAAAGACGTGATAAAGCTCCGGGCGGGTAAAAGTGCACTTCTCAGCAGACTTCAAACATCTGTTACTTGTTGTTGTTTCTATAACATAATCTGGTGCAGCGCATTCATCATCCTTCGACAATCCCCACATTCTTTGCATTTTCTGTAGATGCTCTTTTTAGACGAGCTGGTTAGCCGACCCATGCTGAGCTCCAGATCCAGCTGTGTGCAGAAGCATGTCAGACTGCAAAGCCTGAATTTACTGACAAAGTACATCAGCGGGAGAGGCCTGAAAGGTCAGAGGGTGAGCTTAACTGTACGACTTAAAGGTTGAAGGTTCAAATTCACAGACAGCCTGGGAAAAACTGGACCAGTAACAACTATAGTATAGTTCATGTGTCACTGGGCAAGGCATTTCACTCCCAGAGGAAGCAGCAATGTTCATGCCAGGGTCCAACAGCATAAACCACTGGTCATCCTGGTTATTTTCCATTTGTGTGTGTGTGACTGAGTGTGTGTGTGTGTAATGTGCACCTACATGCAAGTGTGCAGATAAGCAACAATATGTAACCTTCCCACTACCTGCAGCTAATCTCCCAGAATAGCACTCCAATAAGAACAGGTTCTTAATGATAACTTTATTTGTACAGCACTTTTCTAAAACAGTGTTTATAGTGCTTTCAATATGATAAAACACAAAGAGGCAATGAATTAAAACTACTTCAAAAAAATAATTAAATGCTAAGTTTGGAAAATGAATGGCCCTTTGTCAACCTTCCCGGCTAAATAAAAGGAATAAGCTTTCTCTTTACACTCCAGGCCTGCAGTGTGTATCTTTGGTGTGTATTATGCATGAAAGTGGGAATGCACAACCACACACAGACATTTTCTTAACACACAGCCATTCTCCTTGCTCACCAGGGCGTATCGAACAGCGGCAGGTGGGAGACTCGATTACCATCTAGATTCTGTTATCTACCTACATGTTGCCTACTGCAGGAGACTGGACCTGCATCCTGTCTGACTGACTAACCGACTGCTGGGCAGCGACGCATTCCTGTACAGTGACACGCAGGTCAGATATGATACGAGGCCAGTCGGTCTGTTTCTGTTCAGCTGAACTGCTGCCGTGACATCCGCTCGGTGATGCCTTGATCCAACCTCGGGACAGAGGCCGCGCTCCTGACATGAGCCGTGCTGCTTGGCAGTAAAGGTGATGATGCGCAGAGGCAGAGACACCACTCAACACCCGAACACGGAGTAATCATATGGGAGGGTTAATGCTGGCAGTCCAAAGAGCGGATGATGGGTGCAAAACAATATCCAGTCTTCCACACTATGTCAAATGTCAAATGACTTTTCCGTGATCTTCCTGAGGCTGACAAAATGCCATGATATCCATCAAATGTCTCAAAAAATTATAACCAGCAACCCCATTTTTTGAAAACAAAGCAGAAAACGCTGAACCCTGAATGTCTGTCTTGCTACAATGACTAAAATGCCATCAGTCAGGTACTCTCAAAAATATAAACAGCTTACTTAGACTAAATAAATGTCAAAGAAAATGACAGTAATAAAACTGATAAGGATGATAAATCTGTGCTCTTGCAGCTGGTACAAATTCACTGACTTGCTCAAGGACACTTCAGCAAGGCGAATGCTTGTTGGCATGGGACCCAAACCTGAGTCTTGTGCTTCAAAAATGCTCTCCTGTCTCACTTCACCACCCTGGTGCTAATTATTTTACTATAACACCACCGCCAACAGCTACCAACAGATACTCCTCTTTACAGTTACAGTTATTCAAATACCACAGCTTGAAGCACAATACTTGATAAAGGTAATGAAAGACAATAATGAAGCTGAGCTGAAGCTCCTCCCCTCCGCTCCTGGCCTCGGGCCGGCTCTAATCCCCCATGGATGTGTGGTGAGACTGGGTGTGTTTGGGTGTGTGTGTGTGTGTGCATATGTGTGTGTGTGTGTCTGGGTGAGCGCATGCACTAACGACGGGTCCTAGGGCTGACTTACACCACCACAGCTGTTGCAGATCCCACAGAGGCGTCTCAGGGGAGAACAGCGAGCTGCTGCTGCTCCACACTGATTAACTTGAGGCCCGTGCTGCACGGGACCGTCGAGGGAGGGACTTCCAGATACACACATGCAGAAACACACACAGGCATGGCTGTGTGTAGGTTACAAACAAGCAGAGCTCCCAAAGCAGCATGCATTAAATCATGAAGCGGCGATCATTGTCGATTACAACAGGCAGCGGTTTTGAGTGTCTCTTCTTTTGTTTGAGGTGAAGCGTTTTTATCAGCCCACTGGTTTCTCTTGCACAAATCATTAGGCTTTTCTTCCTCTGTGACTTTAATATTGTGTTTCATCTCATTTAATTGGTTTCTTGCTAAATCATTTATTAATCAAATAACTAATGTTCCTTATTTCATCACTTTAACTTTTGGTATTTTCATTACGCTGCAAATAAACTAAACCAAGATCAAGTTTCTTACCAAAATCTAAGAACATTTGAGGGGAAAAAAATTCACCATAGGCCCGCTCAACCAAATGTATTGCTTTGTCACCATTTTATATGACTAGACCAGATTAAAATGCTGTATCTGCCTTTTCCTTTAGAGAATATTACAGACCAGGCCTACAATACAATCACGAGCCAGAGCTTTCAGTGCTTTTATTTTCATTATGATTTGACTGTACCGTCGAGCTGTGCGGGCTTCACAGACAGACAGTGTCTCTACAAAGGATCTGGCATGACTATAAATCTGGAACAAGTTGAACCGGAGCTCACCAACATGAAAATTCAAAACAGAAACACGGTTGTTCACATGGCTCTCTAACATGTGATTTGAAGTCAGACCAAACACTGTTCATCAAAGCATATTACAGCAAATCCAGTTGAGGAAATTGCTCAGTAATAAAGATGGGTATCTCGAAGTGAATCAAGGTGTCAAAATGGATAAAAAAAAAAAAGACCAGAATTGATCAGCAAATTTCCATAGGGGAGCGTGACCCCTGACCCGACTTCAATGCTTTTTTTAATCACCGTACATGTAGAAAACACCGATTTTATCACTATAATAATTGATGACATAACTATTTACAAAGAAATTATCTTGTACTGTTAAGAGAGAGCTGGGCTTGACATGACAAGCACACAGCTGCACTCGATCTGTGCCGCATGCTTCCATAAATGGTAGTAATGTTGAATTCGTATTTGCTCACCTGTCAAAGGAGATGACAGCTCTGAAGGTAGATCATGAGAGAAACTGAAGTAAAGCAAATACATCTGCCATACTGAGTTTATCTGGCACAACAGTAATTAGCGGCTGAATTGCAGTCATGCTCAACAAGTGCAGCTCGGCAGAGGACTGAACTGCAAAAACAGATTGGCCAGTTAGCGCTGCTGTTTCCAAAAAGCTCTCACCACTAAGTAAAGGGGATTGGACAGCAGGAATACATTTTCTCAAATCAACCAACAATATCTTGACCATTGTGAAACTGTACGCTATAATTTGATTACAGTCTGGGGCTGGAGAGCATGCTGCCAAAATCAGCCAGCTGATTGTGATTAAAGGGTGGTAATTACTGGTCTATTGGCATAATCTCACTTAAATCTTACAAACACTCACACAAACACAAATCAGTGGTCAGAGCTGCCCAGGCTCTACTTAGCGTGCATTCGTCTGAGCGCCTGCAGGTAAACACTTCCCTTCTTGAGCCAAGGTCAAGAAGCTGCAGCAGCGGTTTACAGCTGCTACGACCTGTAAATCTTTTCTGTGACGTGAAATTTACAACTCGATGGTGCAAATGCTTTCTGCAAGTGTGGGTCCCAGCATTCAAGCTCTCAGGTGTTCTGCTGCAATAATGCCCTAACAGAGGAAGCGGGGGCAGGGCGTGAGTGTTTGTTTCAGGGTTCTTCCTGTAACCGTATCACTGCACTGACAGACTAATGAGGCTAAATGATAATGAGTTTTCAGGATGAGAAGGCCGCCAGCAGGGACAGGAGAGGATGTGAAAACGGCTGGGAAAGAGTCAGGGGTTGCTTATTGAAGCCTTGCACTTCTTTAGAAACACTATATCTGAAGAAAGCTGGCCTCAGCACCTCAGATGTCCGCTGGGACCTGAAGTTTGGCTCGCTGCGCAATAGGAAGCATCTAAAATTCAAGTGAACCGACAAAAAAAAGCAGCACTAATAGCACGACTTTCATGTAATAAGAGTAACATGATGCATTATTGATTCCCGTGGGGAAACTGTCTACTTGGTTTGCCCCGGGTCACAGGCAGGTCACAGTGGAGGTCTGGCTGCAGAGCGGCGTCCCTGAGGCTGGTAGGGGTCAGCAACCAGCTCAAGGACGAATCATGGACGCTTGCTGACAGCGAGTTCTGATCACAGGCCCTCCAAGCTGAAGCACAATCTCCTTTCTCATTACCCTGCTGCCCTCAAATCTACATCTCAGACACGATGCTGCTGCACTCTGACTTACACATACACAGAAGCTCACATCCAGCAGCCCCTGCCTGGACTCCCGGCCAAGTAACAGACTTAAGAGTCCATCTCACGACTTCCAGTGACTAGATCAGTGAAGGTCAATCGCAGATTAAGCCTCAATTAAAAATTCCTCAAGTGTACCCATCCATGCACAAGCACTACACTGAAAACAGATTATCTACAATCACTGCCGGCATTGAAATGAGCCAAAAAGGGTGTTTAGGGCTAAAGACGGAATCTGGCAACAGTAAACACATTCTGGAGAAAAACAGACCGAGGCAGTTGATGTTAACTGGATGCAGACAGGGAATAAAAACAGAGGGGAAAATGTCACGTTGTAGTGAGGGAAATCTCTTTTCACCTTTTCACCTTCGTCTGCAGAAAGGTCAGAGTGCAGGTTCAGCGACAGAACAGTGCCTTCAGTGTCGTGGACACTTCTGCCAACAGGACAGCTTGAACGTGGATGCTCCAGTTCGAGGACAGTCTTTCTGTGCACTGTGTGATCCTGCTGCCTCGACAGATAAGGAGCGTTCAGCCGGTCTTCCAGATCTATATATAGGCTGGATTCATTAATACAGAATTGTCAGGAAGTCAGAAATAATGCCGGAAATCCTCATAGCCATTTCCTAATCAGTCGGCATAATCAATGAAAGTTCATCATCCCGGAATCTTTTTTGAGCGAAAAGGTTGATAATGAGAAAACTCCAATGATCAAGATGAGTCAATCTGACTGAGGAAACGCTGAACCTCGACTGCCAGACCTCTTTGTGGTATTAAAAAGCCTTTTTTTTTTTAAAACACAAAGGAGCTAAGAGCGTCATTCCCGTTAGTTTTGTTTTTAGACAAGTGATGAATGAGAAGAGACACTGTTGCTCTCTTTTCTCCAACTGACTCATCAACAATAGCAACAGGGCACAGTACGAACAGGGTCAAGGGGTGTGTGTGTTTGTGTGTGTGTGTGTGGTGCGGGTAACAGTGCAGTCAGACAAAGAAGGCCTCTGACACACATCCAGGCAGTCTCTCTCCCTCTCTCTCTTTCGCACTTTTCTCTTGGCCTCTGACTCTTTCCCCCCTGAATGGTGCCATTGAGAGAAGAGGCGGTTGGGACTCGTTTCTATGAGGACGTTGTGAGCTCCCAAAGGAATAAGTGAGCTCTCACAGACAAACCTGCCTGTCGCACATCATTTTCCCCCAGTCACCGCCTCTGGAGGGATCGACTGTCACTGTGAACGCCCAGACGGGGGGCGGGAGGTTGGCTCAGATCCTCGTAATAAGCGCTAAAAATGTTACTCCGCTTAAAAATCAAGGCAATAAATAATAATATGACTTAAAATTATGGGAAACAAGGAGTCGAGGCTCTTTCCTGCTCCGGGTCTTTGAAAAATGCCGCTGCGGCTGCCTCCACCCAGCACTTG
>OMLF01021131.1:6426-24445 GCA_900302615.1 Holocentrus rufus | reverse complement strand
ACTAGCTAAACTTGAAGAAATTAAGATGACAAAACAGAAAATTCAAGAACATGAAGCTGCCATCTGTTCAAATGAAAATTTTGAGATTGAAGTTGACATTATCAAGCCAGTCCAAATCCAGATTACAAAAAAAGGAGAGTATATTACCAACTGCCAGCAGTGTTCAGTAACATGCCATTACCCCTGTGCAATAGCAGATGATAAAGAAAAACATGGTTGTGCATCCATGAATAATGGAAAGTGCACTGTGTGCCCAGGAAAATGTGTTTGGAGTGTGCATTTCAACCAGAAGTACAGGTGGGATTATGTTAAAGTTAAAGAGAAGCGGACACTGAAAGAGCTGAAGGACAAGTATGAACAAGCTACACAAGCAAAGCTGTCTGTTCAAGATCTGATTGAGAAGCAAGAGGAAGAGATTGCAAACCTTCAAGATGTGATCGTGTCCCTCATGGAGGAGTCAGCACAGTGTATAGCTCGGCTCAAAGAGATCGCCTTGAGGCCTAACCCACTGAGCACTCCAGAGTACATTGACTTACTCATTGAAGGAGAAAAATCAGAGGCCAAAGAGGGTTACCTGGCTCGAATTCAATCTCTGGAAGCAATGAAAGAGCAGAGCAAGAATCATATCCAAGATAGACAAACAAGAAAAACTTACAGAAGTGGAGCAGGTAATTTATGAAGAAAAACAGAAGAGGCAAGAAAAGCCAGGCTTTTTCAAGAACATAAGAGAATATCTCAAAATGTAGAGGAAATCACTCGCCTGCAAATCATCAGTGCAGATAAAAATGCTGTGTGTGTTGCGGATGTATGCTGTCACAATAATGACAAAGAGTCATAAAGGGTTAAAAGGATTATTGGCTACAAGGAGCAAAAATAATCATTATAGCCATCCAGATGTTGGAATTTTAATTAATGTTAATCAATAAATCCTTTTTTTTTCATTTATGATCAATAGATTTTATGAAAGGGTTTGCCAGCTGCTGTTCTATTCAAAGACTAGACTGCTGTTGATTTAAGTATTTGTTTGTGAAAAAATATCCAGTGTGTCAGAGGAAAGAGGAAAGGAACCAATACACGTCTGAAATAGAAAAAAGCTACAAAACATTTTAACAGTAACAAAGTGTAAACAGTAACAAAAAAGTGCTTAAACAAAAATAATTGTATTTTAGTGTGTTTTCAATGTGGAATTTGTTTAAAAATCATATACAAACTGCTTCTCATTTATTTTGCCTTGTAAGTTACTTGGTTGTAACTTCTGTAATCTCTGTTATGCACTTCTGCTGCTGCTGTGTACCTGAATTTCTCCTTCGGGGGATCAATAAAGTTTTACCTTACCTTACCTTACCTTACCTTAAATTAAATTCATACAGATTATTTCTCCTGTGCTATCTATCATGAGACATTTTTTTTCAGTATTGTTGTTTTATTTCTTAATGTTGTTCAAACTTAGCCTTTCACTTTGCTGTAATGTGATTACAAAAGAATGAATCAAATACCGCTAAAGCGTTGCAAACAATACGTACATTGATTGTTGGGAATTTGCCCATGACATCTTGTCAGTAGATGACATATTGATGTTCTTCCTGTTAAAAGAGAGCTGCATTTTGGAATATGAAGACTATTATTTGATGAAAGGATGTAACAATAAAATTGAGGTGTTTGATTTCCAAGGACCAGAGATTTGTCCCGTTCTTTCTCTTTCCAGTACTCCTCTCTCCTGCACCTTCAGACTGTGGCTAACATGATGGTGATGGGACTGCAGTCAGAAAAGCCCAGATTATGTGGACAGTTATACTGAATTAAAAGTAGTATCACCTCATCATATACCTTGGTTTAACTCTGGGTCAGTCGATTTCAGGGAAGCAGCTGCTACTGAATACATGACAGATTACAACAAGGCTGTTTTTATTAGTTTCTGAACAGTTGACATTTTGGAGTTATGAGATTTTCACTGCACTGTGATGTTTCAAAAGCAGGTATAACAATTTTTAACAACAACTAATGAAAAAAACTGATTAACTGTAGTCATTTTAATTTCAGTTTCTCAGATTTCTCAGATTTGCAGCCATAATTCAAAGTGTACCTAAGAAACACTTAATAATATATTGAGTATTACTTCATGAGTATGGGGTATTATTATTATGTATTTAAATTAAATATTACTGTAACAGTGTACATTTAAATGTATAGCAGTATTAAATGCTTTTTGCAGGATCACAGATTCCACTGATTTTGGGAAGTTTTGACGGAATATAGTCTACTGCATGTTGAACAACTGAAACCTAATCATAATTTCTAATGTTATAAAGGGCACTAACTGGATATCTTTAAAGTTATATTAGTCTATGGTTATATTTTGCATAGCTATTTGCATAATCCCCAATATGACTGCAGTCATAAACTGCAGTCTATTATATTTTGAAAGACATGCACTTTTTATATCACTTGTTTTGAGTACAGTCTTAATTAAATTGGGACTTAGTGCATTGACATATGATTCATATAACGTGAAGAGCTCATGTGATTCATGAGGCATTCCTCCAACTTCACCATAAGAAACTCATCAACACAGACAGTGAATTCTGAAGAAATCAGCGGTGCAACATCACAGTTGTTTAAGGTCAAGACTTTACTGTGTCACTTTCTATTTGAGCAAAGCAAAACATGTTCAAAAGTCCCTTCCAAAGATCCCTCTACTGCCACCAGGTGTTATTACAGGAATATGAAAGTCACACATCTAGAAATGAAAGAAAGTGTGACAGAAATAACACCTGAAATTTGATAGTTCATTTTACATTATTACATTATTTATATTGTCTGGGTTTTTCGGCTGTTACTACAAATGCAGTCAGGTAATACCACATGCCAAGTCAACGTTATATGCCCAAGGATTGCTAGATGTTTTCCTTGGTTAATTAAATATAAATATAAATATAATAATAATATAATAACAACACTAAGAAGGTAAATCACACATACACATAAGTCAGTGAATCATACATATAGATTCTTCCTCTATCCATCTGAAATCTGCAGTTCAAACTGTCATGAAAAATATAGAAAAGTCACAAAATTCAAATATTTATTGTTTATGTTTTGGAAAAAAATCATGGAAATCTGCAGCAGAGGGTGGAACAGTTGTGGCAGCTCAAATTCTGGGCCTTAAAAGTTACCCTGGAGGAAAATCTGTGCCTTGTGTTCAGTATTTTATGAATGTACAACACCTGAGAACTTAAAAACCTGACAATGTCCACATTTATGGCAAATTGTGTTTGAGCTTGGCCTGGAATAAAAAAATGACAAAAACATACCAAGGTGTGTGTTTGTTTTAGAGAGGCTCATATACAGTATTTGAAAGAAAGACTGACTTTCACATTTATAATGTTAAAACACCTTTTACGTGGATACTTAAAAAAATAGTTTATATTGGTCATGGAAAATAAGATAAAATTTATGGAGTCCATTATTGTAAGACAGAAAAGCAATTCTTTTATAAATGATTTTTTTCCAGTTCCACCCAGGTTATGTGCAAGTTTCATCGTGTTAAATCTTAGATCTTCATTCATATTAAATCTAATTAATCTTAAGATCTTTTTAATAGTAAACAGACCTAAGACCAATTTCACTATCTAAATAAAGCTGAAGATAAAAATGATAGGAGACCTTTCAGAATGACCATAGATCTTCAAGTGACTAGGCTGAAATCACCACATTTTAAAAGACCTGGATAAGTGAATTAGACCCTTAAAATGCTTGAGTTTATTTGATTTAGGACAATTTAAGAGTGCAGACAGCCTGTCCATGAAATAGCTGTCACTCTTTTGTTTGTGCAATTTGAAAAGAACGAGCCTCCAACCACAGAACTGGATGGCAACCAAGTTTTATTTTCTTCTGGAATGTCAGAGAACACAGTTAACATGGAAGCTGCCTACAGGACACAGCAGTCTGTGATTGCATACAGAAGAAGTTCCCTTTATGAACGGATCTGTCTGAAACCGTTTACAATTTGCATTGGATTAAAAAAAAAAAAAAAAACACCCTCCGATGTGGGTTCCCACACCTTTTCCACATCAGATTTTTTCTCGACTGGATGTGAATATTTAGGGTCTGTTAAATATGATTTACATGCTGATATTAGCTGGAGAACATGACTGTGAGTTAGAGTAGAACATATCACCATTTAACTTTTCTGTCTTTTTTGAGCAACACCTTTTTTTTTTTTCTTTTTTTTTTTTGACAGCCTGGAAATGATGCAGTTCATTTTCCATGTTTTCAGATGTGAGTGGAAACCCTGTCATGGATCTACACATCAGAGCAACCTCTTTAAAAAACACAATGGCACGACAACATGAACCCATTCTGACTGACTTCATTCTGCACACAACTAGCTTAAGTTTAACTTCTGTGATAATCACTGCAACCACTTCATGGATTTAGGACTTAGATTTTTGATATATAATTTTCTGTGTCAGACGCCTGTGTTGAGCTGCCAAACTAACTGCAAAGATAAAAAATAAAATAATAATAATAAAAAAAATACATATAAAAAACTGTCTTGTCCAAAAGAAACATTGACTTTTTTAACACTTCCATGCTCATATTCCAGTGTAGGTGATTTCTTGGCATCTTCCATCTAGATACACACTTTTATACACTTTACAAAGGGTCAAAGGGGTCAAAGGTCAGGGAGTGGTGCTCTCAAGCCAGGTAGGTGTTTAATTTCCTATTTATTGACACTTCAACAGGATGAAAAGAAGAAAAGAAAAAGGGGCTGACATTGTGATCAAAGCAACCAGTCTTCTTAAAGTTGCAAAACTTCTTACAAGCATCCGACATTCACAGCTGACTTTGGTCAGGTCCACACTGGACCTGACCATCCTATCCTGCAGAAACCACAAGGTTTCTGCATACTACTGAGCTAGGAGAGTGGGTAGCTTAAAACTGTAAAAACAACAGAAACTAGAAAGGCACTGAATAGAGCGCAAAACTCTGCCAGTGCTCAACAATCTTCTAACTAGTATCATTTGTCTTCAGGTTTGCTTTTCCAACAAAACAGAACTTGAAAGCAACATTGTTATGGAACCAACTTAGAAGTCCCAGGAGTCGTACTTTACCACCAGCACCTGAATGCAGCTGGGCACATGAATAATAGTTATGGTTGAAAGTCATTATTTGCCCAAAGGGGGAAATCTCAGATTGCAACTGAAATCAAATCAATTGATCCTTGGGTTGAGAACAAACCAGCAGCAAGTACAAAATTTGGAATACTTCTAATTTGCCAAAAACACAAACAGTGAAGTTCATTTTATCAAGACTGAATGGGACTGCTGATCCTGTGAAGCTGTGTGGGCAGAGCAGTACGAACACTGTCAGGGTAGAGGAGACCACCTACACATTAAATGTGAGCAGTGAGAATCGTAAGGCGGTTTTGACAGAAGTCACCAGCAGATGGCACACTGACACCTCTCTGGGTTCAGCTTTGTCTGATGGATCATTATCATCTGAACAGCACAATGATGCTACAGTAACACTTCTTCTGAGAAACTGAACAGGACAGATGATTTTTTTTTTTTTTTTTTTTTTTTTGGAGGGAACCCCTAACAGACAAAATACTGAACAGCTGTTTTCTTAAACCATCGAACAAACTGAAGACTGTTCGCTTTGTCGCTTCGTTGAAGAGAGATGACATTTTCAGATCTGAGTTTGTGTATGTGTCACAAGAAAACCGCATTTTGGGAACAGAAATAAAAACTAAGGTTTGCCTTTTCTTCATTCACATCCAACAAATCTAAAGATACACTCGACTAGACACGTGTTGTAAACATAAGGCAGCACTTGATGATTTTGAAACACACTAAACACTAAACAAGCAGTAGAAGGAACATCTGACAGGCAAAAAATTTCACGCAGACCTGCATGCTCCGACATTTTGTAACAGGCAAAGCTTAACACCAAAAAACGTTCACAATGAATCAGTTACACTTTCTGACACGACTTGTACATCTGTATGGCAACGACGCTTTTTGGAATTGATGGGATAATGGCACGTCGCTTCAAACACGCCAGATGGGGAGTGCTGTACGTTGGATTACCAAGTCTCACAGCTGGTGAGAGGCTTTTAATCCAAATATTAAAGTAAGCAGCTCTTTGTCAAGTAATCCAATTAAGTAATTAATTTTCTGTTATTTCATTAAATGGGATTATTATCACTGTTTTTAACAAAAACGTAATGTTCTCAGGATACGCAGCTGTCCTAAGAAGTTAGACTTAGATGTGTTAACACTGATTTTCACACAAATGGACGGAATGTGTGTTTTCATCACTAAATTAAACAAAACCAACTTCCAGGATTATGTAACAGTTTTCTGGTTGAGGTAAGACACCCACAACATTGGATTGATGCTCCTTTAGCGGATCATTCAGCAGAGCTTCGCCAAAATGTGTGACGAAGACTGACCGAGGTTGGATTGCTGCTGAGTTAACGGACAAGAGCGTCATCTGTTTTCCATGTCAACATCTCTGCTCTTCCGTTACGCACTTGGTCAGGAGTCTGGACAGGCCTTCAGGCCTCACATGTTAACAGCCGCTGCAGCTTCTGCCAGCGGATGAAAGAGGACGCAGCTGCACATCCACACCCTGATGGACCTGCTGGGCAGCTGGGCCTCTTTAAACTGAGCAGAGGCTACACTTTGTTTTCGGAGAAGCTCGGAGATTTCACTTCGCTGATGAGGTCACTGCAGGAGGCTTTACACAAGTTGTTTTTTTTTTTTCCAACTGCACCAGTACCATTCTTTGTCTCTACTGGTCGTACCATGGGTATAATGTAGTGACTATGTTGTACCGATAGTAGAGCTGCTATGGCTGTGGCACTTTGGTTTTCCACTGGAATACTGATCAGGCTGGTTCAGCAGCAGAAACCACCAAGAAACCTGCCAGCACGCAGTACCAAATATGTTTGGATAGCTTACCAGCATTCTTCCATCACACCCATACAACACTGACTCGTACACTGAAAATAAAGTAAAAAAAACAAAAAAAAACAAGACAAGGTGATTGAACAAAACACACTGTCCCTCTCCGGTGAGGACACAGAATCGTACACTAATGTGTTGAGGATTTAAGCGAAAAACTGCACAGCAACCAGGCTGCGATATCTCCCAATTGGTGTCATAAATTATTGAAGTGTGTGAACACAGGTGGCATCGATGTCAGCAGTACAAGATAACAAAAATCTGACAAAGTGACTGCCATGTTGGATGTTGATTTTCCAAGTTAAATTAGCTTCTTCTGATACAACATGAATGCAGCCTCATGAAAAAACATAAAAAACAAAAACAGAACTACAGCGGGCGCTAGCCTGACCCCGTCTCTCTAGGACAACAAATAAAACACACGACACATCTGACGGAGACCGGCACAAACTGGAATGCATGTGGGGGCTGTGATCAGAACCCTCTGATCAATATCCCAGGTTCAGCTGGATTTTGTGTTCGAAAATGGCTATCAGCAGCATGATGCAAAAGCCCAACAGGATGCCAGCGTTCTGGAGCAGGAAGAAGCCCCAGTGGCTGAAGCCGTGGTCGCCGGCGTCGTTGTGCAGCATCTCTGGCACCTGAGGACAACAAGCAACAGAAATCCACACAAGTGTTTGAAATATCAAAGAGGCAGTTCAGTATTTTCACAATATTTTTGGGAGACTGCTTAATGCAAGTTACCATGATGTCAGGGGAGTGAAAAGTGTTCAGTGGAGGTTTCCCTCAGTATTTCTGACCAAAACACACTGTGTGTCCTTGAGGCCTAATTTACATATTGAATGCCTTTCCTTCCTATAAAGCCTTACTTTGTTGACATGCAATGACCTGTTTTTGTTTCAACCAGGATTCTTGGAACTGGTTTTCAGAGTGTTTCATAAACCCAAATGTTGGAGAGTTCACTCATCCTACAGAGGATCTTGTGATCCTTCAACTGGAGTTGAAATTAACTAAAACCGGACGCATTAGGTTTTCACCTGACAGGGACGATAATCTGCCCTGGGAGGAGAGAGCTCCAGATTTTCCCAGCCAGTGTGGGGATTAAAACCAGTGAGCCTCCTGTCACAAGCTGTTTGTCTGAGCTGTGGGGCACCAGACTGACTCCCATGATGCTGGTAGTTTACCTGCACCAGAGAGTTAAACTGATCTTTCTGTTAGATGGAACAGATTTGTGTTTCTGAGGCTGTTCAGTGAGCGAGCGGCCACAAGACGCCACACTCTGCCAACACAAACCTCGTCCAGCAGCCAGCTGCAGGTGACAGCTCTCCTGTCTGACACAAAGTGTGTGTGAGAAGTGGCCATCTGGCTCTGAAGGCCGCCGCTTTCCGACAAGCTGAGCCAAAAGCACCGCCTCCGAACGCTGAGGGTTAGACATTAAAATCAAGACCTGCTGTATCAACAGACCAGGTGCTGCTGACCGCTGCGAGCCATCTCACAACATCACGAGGCAGGAGCAGCTTCAGGAGAGGCTCTCCTGACTCCGCGGGGAGGGGAGGAGACGCTTCATTCCAGACCACATGAGGTGAAAAATGAATAACTTGTTTTGTGCTGCAGAGTCTGCAGGTTTTCACTCCACACACTGAAGCAGGAGCAAGTCACTGAAGTCATGTGGTGTTTGCTTCTGTCCAACAGGAGGAACTCCAACCCAGGAACAAAAAAATTAAAACAATTCTACTAATAAGCACTAAAACTATACCTGAAAAAAAACACCACTAAATTTATGCTTTATGCTGAGAAATATGAAAATAAATACAGCTGCCAAATGATGGCAACATGATAATGAAGTTGTGTCTGTTGAGTCATTTGGTTGAAATTAAGATCGTAAAACTTCAAAATTGATATGTGTCACAACATGCCATGTAATTAATCACGTGTTCAATAATCAATCATGTATTCGTCCCATTGAACCAAATGGTGTCAAACAAAACTAAGACTTTCAAATCTTCCTTAAAGCTGCAGCTGAAGTGAGGACCGCTTAGACTCAACACACAAAAAACATGGAATACACATGTAACTTGATGTTGAGTCTACATGGTTCTCATCATTGGACTGACTCGGTGATAGATTATGTGTTTCTTCTGTGTTTTTTCTGAAGTGTCCGCACTTCGACTGCCCCTTTGGGAAATTTGTGCAGTGCACCTTTAAAATGTTTCCCGCCGGTCAGTTTTTAAATAAAAATCACCAGTTAAAACAGCAGAGCTTGTCGCTGTATTCCAGTATCACCATATCATCACCGCCATAATGGAAGACGATAAATGATAATACTGAATTATTATATCGCGGCAAGCAGCTGAAGATCCTGGTCCTGGTTTCAGACTCACCATGTCCACCAGCGCCACGTACATGAACAGGCCTGCTGTGAGGGCGAAGATCCACATGGAGATGTTTTCTGCGTAGTGGCCGATGACGATGCCGGTGACCAGGCCCAGGTAGGCCATCATGGCCGACAGCGCGTTATAGAGAATGGCCTGACGCACCGTCATGCCCGCCTTCAGCAGCACCGCAAAGTCACCTGGGAAACAGGAAAACAAACTGAACTCCAGACAGGAAACGCGCTCAGCAGCAAAAGCCTGACAATTAAATCATGCACAGTCCCACATCATCAAGCGGCGGCTCTCTCATTTACTTTCTTTTTCAATTAGGTAAGATAGTCATGTTTTAATACAATATGTAATATTTCTTACTATGGCGCCAGTTTTATGGTGTTATGTTTGTTATGAAGTTTGTTAATCAGTGAACATGGAAAATAGAACAGTGTGAAATATGAATGTTGGATGGGAATGTTGGTGGATCACCGGCGGTTCCTTCAGCTGCAGATGAAACAGTGAGATCATGAAGGACTCACCTAACTCATGAGGCAGCTCATGACAGAAAACAGCCACAGAGGTGCTGAGGCCGCTGGACAGGCCCTCAGTGAAGGCGGCGCCTGCAGGAGACAAATTTCACTGCATTTATTTTCCTGCTGGGCCGTTGGCTCTGTTTCAGCCTCGCTCATTTTCATCAGTTCATTTTCTCACGGTGAAACCTCAGAGCTGTTCAGTGCAGCCACACACACACCTGCTGGTTCACTGAGATCCACTGTGATGAACACAGTCTATCATCTCCATCATTTAGATTTACACAATCAAACACAAACAAAAGAAAAACAAATGAAAAAGACTGTGCATATGAGATTTAAAAAACCTCCAGAGACTTCTAAAGGAATCTCACCTAAATAATAAAGGATACACAATAGAGAACTAAGAAATTACAAAATAACCAGCAAATAAAACAAGAACATAAGGGATAAAAATTTATATTACAAACTAAAATGACAAAACTGAATCCCCACATCCTGACAGGCTGGTGACCCAGACACCGCCAGAGGGAATCAAGACCACAACAAGAAGCACAGGCCTGCTGTTTGTTATCTTTATTACACGGCTATATTCATAAAATCATTTTATTACAAACTCAAGTAATTAACCAGCTTCTGTGGGAGGAAACTCCAACAGGATAAACCGTAGCAGCAACAATGTCTCTTTGGCACCAATATTGTTGTTTTGTTTTTTTTTCCCCCCAAACAAGCCCATTACCAAGTTCAAAAAAGGAAAAAAGATTTGATCCGTCACATGATGCTACATTTACTTCTGAGGACTGTCAGATATCAGCTTTAAGATTTTGCACTTTATTTTAGAGAAATCTTAATTATATGCAGAAATTTCTAACTGTAATAAAAGTAAAAAAAATAATTAAAGGCTCTTAATTATGTTGAACTAAAAATCAGCAAGTCAGGCTTAAAAAAAAATGTAAAGAAATTCCCTTTAACAGTGAACTGAGCACATCCTGACCACGGACAGACGATCCACTCACCGATCGCCAGGCCGTCGCTGAAGTTGTGCAGGCCGTCTCCCATGATGACCATCCAGGCCAGCGCGGCCACGCCGGCCTGCTGGAAGTGCTGTTCTGAGTAGGAGTGGGAGTGGCTGTGCGGGTGGTGGTTCTGGGAGTGGTGGTGGTGCAGGATGTGGTGGTAGTCGTGGTGGTGGTGGTGCTTGTGGTCGGCCTGGCCCACCGTGTCGTGGAAGTGGGAGTGGCATTTGTTCTCGCAGTCCTCGGCGGTGTAGGCGGCGCCGCCGGGCGCCCGGGCGTAACCCTGCGGCGTGACCACAGCCACCTGGGGCGCCAGCATCACCTGCTCCTCCTCCGCCACGCTGCCCGAGTGGTCGCCGAACGCTCCAGCGCCGTTGGTCTCCACGTCTGGAGGCGGGGAAACGATTCCCAAGTTAAGAATGTCAATAATTAACAAATTACACTTTCTGCTGATTCAACTCATCAATCTGCTAAAAGTAATAAAGAGAATGAAACGTGTTGAATTAAAACTGTACGCAATTCTTGAATTATGTACAAAAAGGCTGTCAGAGTTTCTTCATCATGTTGCGGTGCTGGGAATTAACCACAGCCTGAGGGAAAAAGTTTTATTTCACACACACTTCATCTCAAATGATCCTCAGACAGAGAGGAAGTGACTGTGATTTGTGTCGTCGCTGCACAGCCACGTTCGTCCTGCTGTCTTTCACCTTCAGCTGGCTTGTTGTTCTCGTCCAGCGCCGGCTGCTTCTCCGGATCATTCTGATCCCACTTCTTCTGGATCTGTTTGGACGACATTTACACCTCGTTACCATCGAACATCACACAACAGCAACAACACGACCGCCACTGCTGCACAGGACGTGTGAAAATAAATTCCACAATTTTACACGAGGTCACTATAAAGTACTGATGAGTTTATATGTTCAAGTTTGCAGTGATAAATGAATGTGGAACATTGATGGAAGTACAATTTAAAATATTAAATAATAACTAAACATAACACTACTTATAAATGTTTATGTTCTGCTAAGCAATAATTCTTGACTTGTTATTTAAAAGATTAGCTGTTAAACCAACACCTTAATATTTTCATTTTGTGGTGGTAATATTTACGCCACCTGACCTGATAACAGGTGTGTTTATGAATTATGTCATTTAAATGAACTGTGAACTCCTATCTGGTCACAGGTGTGTTTTTCCAGGTGGTTTAAAACTGCTTCAGTTGTGTCTCAGCCAATCAAACTAGGCATTTTAAAATGTTTATTTAATGACGTCACTTCTGTTTCTATCAGCGTGTCAACACTCTACAAAAACAAACTTATCGGACTGTGACCTTTTGTTTCTTGTCCTTGTACATTTTGCCCAGTGTTAGGAAATGTTCGATCAGAAACATGAAGTAGACGCCGCTCAGAGCGGTCAGGCCTTTCCACACCGCATCCAGGTCTTCCTCTTGCTCGTCATGGAAGTGATGCCCGGCCACCTCGATCCCAGAATCCTCGTGGTGGTGGTGGTGGTGGCCTCCCTGAGACTGGAGGATGAAGGGAGGGAAATAAGATTACATCAAAGGTGGATGAGGTTTAGTTCATGACAAAATGACAATAATCTGACAGCACTCAAAAAGCACAAACTTCTGCCAATGTTGGACAATTCTCCAACGTGCTGTTACACCAAAACACATCACTCCTATCATTTCAGTTTTACACTAAATTGATTACAACTAACAAAAAATAACAATCGTCTAATGGTGTAAATCCAGGATCTAGATCACAACCAGTATCAAGCAAACTGTTCCTCGTCCCATGCCTGATTTGTCCGACAAATTCCAAGGAAGAGACAACCTGCTGTCAATCTGACGGATAAAAAGCCTGAAGACATGACGTCTTTGTTCACAGTAATAATAATAATGATTTATTTTTATAGTTTTAGTGTTATTCATGTTCATATGTTTCTGATCTTACCATCAGGAAAATGTCAGTTGGTGCAATGATAGAATAATAAAAATAAAAATTTCAAAAACTGCAAGTGCTGAAATATTTACATTGTTTATCACTACAGAAAACCTAAAATAAAATTTAAAAAATCACTGTAGCATCAAAATGAGTCAGTGCCATGAATGCAATCTGTTCTTCCAAGGCTTTCCACTTTGGCCCTGATTAAAAAATTCCTGGACTTTTCCATGACTCTCCATTCAGAGCTCTTCCATCACCTAAAAAAGAGTAGTCTTTCTTGGTTTGCTTAAAGTTGTTCTTCTCCAACTGGACTGAAAACAGTCCAATGCAATAAATGTGTAAAAATGTAAAACAATCTATCTACAATCTATATTAAGAGAAAGTTGAATTTCCTGACATTCCCTGGCTTCCCCACAGAGTTACCAAACTCCCTGACTTTCCCTGTCCACAATCCATCCGTCTGAATTCCATGAGCTTTCAGGAATTCCAGGATCTGCAGGAATCTGGACTTCCAGCGGTTTTATAACTGTTGAAAATGACTTGTGTCTCCGTGTCTGTCACTCACGTGTGGGATGAGGTGCAGGAAGGCGTCGCCGCTCAGCGTGCCAACAGCCAGCGCCACCAGGAAGCTGAGGAGGAACTTGAAGAAAACTCTGTTCATCAAGGGGATGAGTACGACGCCCAGCAGGGACAGCAGGCTGATCACCGTGATGGACACGAACCCCCCGACCCACGCTGAAACAAACACACACTTTATACTTCAATTACATTTCAATTTACCTTAAAAATACTTTTTTCTTTCATTTTTACTTTTATTTTTTTCTTTCAAGAACTGACTGAAAACTCACTTAACAAGGGACACATTTCACACAGCAATATTCTAGTCTGATCACTTGGATTACTTTGTCTCTGAGTTTCAATTTGAAAATGTGAAGCTGCAGACACAAGCTCCAAGGTAAGATTTGAATGAACTGTTCATGTCGCTGCATTGCTGATTTACAAAACACTTGCGCGACTGATCTGAAATTCGGATGTTTGTCTGCAGAATGTGGAGTTTCAGAGAAGCTTTGAATGAAGTCAACAGCACCAAGGGGGTGAAGTGGAGGGAAGAGGCGGAGCTTATTGTTGGGCCAATAAATTTTTTTTTAGAAAGCTCAAACCAAGCACCAACAACAGACTGGATATAAACTGTACGGTGGAAAGAAACCTACAATGACAACCCTCACATTGTAACGGGTCATTTTACTGCAAAAAAAAAAATTCATGTAATGTTGCTAATGACGCTTGCTAATATAACTTTTCCTGCAAATGTCTACGAAAATCTGCATTGGTGCCAAACGGTGCCACATATTGAACTTTGGCACCAGTGAAAATTGGTGTCGCTATGATGTAATTTCCTTCCTTCCTTCTTTTAAAGGCCCCCGCCAGATTTAAGTGTTACAACTGTCTTTTTTCTCTGGATCATCAGTTTGCTCAGTCATTAGCAGAAAAAGTTACATTAACGAAAAACCAACAAAGAAATTGTTCGGTAAAGCCTTGTAACTGAGTCTAACGAGATTTTAAGATCTTACCTATCGTGATGTTTTTACTGCTTTCTCCACTGTGTCCGCCATGGTCATGGTCCATGTGGTCGTGGTCACCATGGTGACCATGACCATGCTTATGATGTTTATGATCTAGGAGCAAAAAAACAGTTTTACATAAATTCTATTTATTTATTTATTTTTTAACACAGATTACTAAAACGTTACTGAACTGACTGAAAGCTATACACATTTTCACCCCTTCATGTACTCAGGGAGGATTACGTGGAGATTTGAGTCAAAGGTCAGTGTGTCAGCTCGTACCTCTCCCTCCGTATTGTGGGATGTCTCCATGCAGGATGCAGGCTTTGGCATCGATCTGGTTGAGGAGGGCGGGGCACAGGAAGACGAAGTCGTCCTCGGTCAGTTCCCCGTCCAGGAACATCCCGTGAGAGTACAGGATGGCTGAGGCGTTCAGACACTGAGGTTTAAAAAAAAATATATTATTTTTTTTTTTAAACCTGTCAATGCTGTGTGTGAATAATCATCACACAGGATCCTCACTTAGTGTAAAAATGAATAGCAGTCAGTGTGAATTTCAGTTAAGACATCATGTAGAGAGTAGAGAGTTCTACTGTATAAGCTACAACTACATCTTTTATTAGTTATTTCTGCCTTTAATTTCTAACCTACACCTTTCCTATTTGCTTCAGTACCGGCCTGATTTCCACTTGGACATTAATAAAGTTCCTCTTAAAAAACAGGGAAAAAATGGGGAAATTAAATCCACCAAATGTGATTTAGCAGTAATCCAATATCTTGTTTCCCTTTACAAACGGCCAACGCCCTGCTAAAACTTCACCTCCCTCCTCCAATTCTGACGTTTACTTTTTAAAAGATAACCAATAGTTTACGTTGTGGCAGCTAGGATAATCTTGCCAATCTTACCAGCTATATCCAATGTTTACCACATTTGGCTTACAAGGCTACTCTGTCCTATATTCAGTGTACTTTTTCTAATCTTTATTTAACCAGGGAGGGTTTTGTTTTTCCGCACCAGCCTGCTTCTCAATCACACAGCGAGCTGCTCAGTCCTCTGGGCCCGGTTTTCATAATGTTTCTGACAGAATTTCAGTTTTCAGAAGATTACAGTAGTTATGGATAGTTGAAGATTATTCAACTTCAAACTGGCAACCTTCCATGGTCACATTACATGTTCACTTGCTAACGATGTCTTGTTCATGCTCATCACTCAAGCTCTGTATGACATTCATACTTAATGTTATGATTAAAATGGTACACAAAAAGCCAACGTCAAAGAACTGGCTCTGCTGGACACAGACAGTCAAATTTAGCTCCTGCTAAATGTTGTCCCTGAACACAACACACAGAGTCCAGCTGACAGCCAACATACAGCATGTTCTGCCGTCTGAGAGGAAGTAACTCTCCATACCAGGAGGGGGCAGCAAGCGGAAAAATGTAGTAACAAACATTTTGAATCTGTTCGAACGGTTTGGTTGGACCAATCAGAATCTGTCTGATGAGAAGCTGCAGCTGCTCTGAAATTATCAGTCTGAAGCTCTTCTGTTGTGGAAGAAGAAGTTAACCACTGCTAGCTCTCTCTATCAGCTAGCTGGCTAGCTAGTTGACACAATATCAACACAACCTAATTTTCATTTTCTTTGGCCTAAATGCCAGTCAGAGAGTTCTATCTCCCAGAAAGTCTCCACCAACGATTCAACATGTTGGATCTGCTGGGAGGCTGCTGACCAGAGCTGATGGAGCAGGACAAACCACACTGACTACAGGCGATTGCTGCCCTCCTCCCCCCAAAAAACTGACTACCAGTCATTAGCTTGATGTGTTAGGGGCTTTAATGCATGACTGAAAACTCCAGTACTCTACATCCCACAACAAGGAGAAAAAAAAACACAGAAGTTGCCAGTGGTTCCAGTTCCTCTTTTACAAGCCAATTTTGGACAGTGACCCATTCATGAACTGTGGCGCTGACCACGCTGTTTCAAATTTTCAGGTCAGGTGCAACGATGCAGAGAAACACGCACACATTTTCCCACTTGCGCCTAGTGCATTCTATCCATCCAGATAGTTTCTACATGATCTGGCGAAGAACACCAGCAGACGGGATCTGGCAAGGAGTACAACTGTGAGGCAGATGAAGAAACAAACTGGAAACCTCACCAAATCACACAGAAACTATCTGGATGGATATATTGCACTGGAGGAAAGTGGGAAAATATGTTTTTTATATTCTGGGTGAATGGTTTCTTCAAGGCTATGGCTACTCCAGTATGTCCTAAAATTTTTCATTTGTCAGAAACAAAAAGGAAAAATTGAAGTCCTACCTCTGCGTTTTCCATGAAATGGTCTTGACTCCGGTTATGAGGAAGATCCTGATCAATGTGATCGTGATCGTGGTCATGGTCGTGATCGTGATCATGATCGTGGTCATGGTTGTGATCATGATCGTGGTCGTGGTCATGGTCGTGGCCATGGTCGTGGCCATGGTCGTGGTCATGGTCGTGGCCATGGTCGTGGTCATGGTCGTGGTCATGATTGGTCACAGGTGGCTGGGTTTGGCTCTCAGCACTCTGCTCTTTGCTGACCAGCCTGGTTGCGGACGCTCCTATGATGTCCAGACCTGCAGCACTGGCATCCGGGCTGCTCTCCTGTCTCTTCACCATGAGGCGGGTGGCGTACGTCGGGGTGGTGCCCAACTCCTGCGATGCCACTGTGGTCTTCTTCTTGTACAGATTGTGACGGCTGTCCGGGTTCTCCGCCTTCTTCCCTGTGACAGGGTCCTGCTCCTTGGGGACCTTGGGGGTCCTGGGGTTCTTTCCGGGCTCTGAGGGTTCGGTGTGGGTGTGTTTTTGGTGCCGTGTGTTGTTATCGTCATGGTGATGGTGGTGGTGATGGTGGTGGTGGTGATTATGGTGGTCATGGCTGTCAGAGCTTTCTTCACCAGCGTGCTCGTGGTGCTGGACCTTGATGCTCCGGATCCGATCTAAGCCAACACTTTGCAAAAGACGTCTTAAGCCCGCCAAAGAGATGGTGCCATTTTCCCCGTATCTGTTTGATTTAACGATATATCTCAGTTAAAATTCACTCGGTGCTCATGTAAAGTCAAGAGGTTTGCCAATCCAATAACTTAACCAACTAACTACTGACTACTGAAGTTATTCTTTCAGTTTCTGTGAACTGAAGCCTCAGTGACTGATACAGGTCTGCAGGAAGTTACTAGTTGTCATTTAGTTACAAAATAGCAACACTTCAGAGGCTTTAATCATTTTAAATTTGTTAATGTGGAATAATAAATGTTTTTACATCATTAGAACATTGCCGTTTCCCAAAATTGACTTTTTTGGACTGAAACACTTTCAATTTAATTCAATCATGAACTTGTATGCCGCCCTGAGGGAAGCACCAGGTAGCACATCTACCCCAAGAATCAAGATAACAGGTTAGATGGGAATTCAAACCACCTAGCTTCACAAACAGGCAGAGCCTTTATTTCTGAGATACAGTCTATTGTTTGGGATTTATTCATGCTTTGGTGTGTCAACAGCAGTGTTGAATACAGAGGAAAGTACCACAGAAATAAAGAGGCAACCAAAAACAAATAAGTAAAACAAAAATATCAAGCAAT
>OMLF01021127.1:0-14884 GCA_900302615.1 Holocentrus rufus | reverse complement strand
GGGAACAAGGCTGATAGTAGGGAACACCAAGGCCCCGCTGACCTCTGCACACATTCCTGAAGTGGGACGCAGCCATAGAATTGATGTATTTTTTCCTGTTTTAGCCCATGGAGATGAAAGGGGATTGTAAGAGTTATAAATTGTATTGATGCAGGGTGAAGAGCAATGTTGGTTGCCAAACTGGTGATGTGCAGGATCCATGTCTATGATAACACCCTTGTGGACCCAAACCACTGTGGAAAGAAACCTACCTGAATGAAGACTCCACTGCTCTGTACTGTATTTACTTCAGCTGTGTCTGTGATTGACAGCTCTCTCATTTGGTTATCCAAACCTTTCTAACAAACAGAAGGAAAAGTGGTGGAGAACCCATAATAGAGGACAAGGAACAGCTGGTGATCTGAGTGAGCAACAAAGTACATCTGATGGTGAAACTCCGATCGGTGATCCAACTGAAGAAATGGCCATGATCACTCCTGAACAAAAGTGAGAAATCCTTAGAAATTCAAAGATTAGATTAGAAATTGTGTTTATGTGATGATAATACCATTTGAAGGTGCACTATGCAATATTGTTGAAGGCTGGTAAAATATCAGGGATTAGGGAGTAGTAGGGAGAACCATGTAGACTCAACCATCAAATTACGCGCTTTTTCTACGTTTATTGTCAGTTGAGTCTAAAGGGAGTCTAAACTGAGTTTTTTAAAAAGATGAACGAATTAGTTTTCCATGTAAACAGAGTATGCTGTTCACCTTAGAAGACAATGGAAATTTAAAAAAAAATCTTTTTACAATGAGGGGGAAGCTTCTTCTCCATAATATCCTCTCTAATATCCAAATGTTTCAGGCAACGATAACATTTACTTCACATATCAGTACAAAATTTACAGCAATTTTCAGCTTGATATGATATTGTAACACGTCACATAGCTAGACTAGCTCCCAAGCTAATTAAATAAAAATAAAAATATAACGTGCATCAGTATAAGTTTTCTCTAAGCTCACTTTTCCCCACCACTGAAAAGCTTCCCCAAGATAAATACTGTCTCATCTTTAAGTTTTCATCACATCAGTCTCACCTTCCTCTGACGACATGGTTACTGAATAAGCAGAGTAACAACAATCCAGTGTTGATGATTTACATCAGCCCTAATCACTCCCTCTTCACAAAATATTGTGTATGTCATGTGCTTTTTTGTTCTTGTATTTTGTTCATAGCGCTACTTTTGGTGTAAACTTAGCAATCTCTTCTAATTCAGTTTCAGTGTCCAAAGTATCATTGCATTTATTATCTCCACCAGAAGTTCATGCGTTCGGTTGGGTGTATTGGTGTGTTTGGGTTTCCGTGTGTCTGTCCGAAAAGATCAAAGCCATCATGGAAAACCCCTCTCACCCACTCTACAGCAAGCTGCGGCACAAAGAAAGAACAACTAACAACTTTATATAGGCATTTTGTCTCCAAACACACCTGGCAGAGATCTGCACTTTTCTGGTTTTACGTGCATGGAACAGTGTGCTGAGCGACAGAATCTCACAAAGTAGTCCATTAATTAGAGTCACTATTTGACCTTGGGGTACAGATAACAAAGACAAAGAAGAGACTATGTGGTTATCTGCGCAGCAGAGTGAGAAAAGCAGTGAGACTTCTCGGAGTCACACTAAAATGAAAAGAGAGTTTAGCTCAATTCCAGGCATAATGTACAGAATAACAGAATAGATGTATAAATAACAGAAATATAGCAAAAATACAGTGATCAAATGTATTTATTATTGTATGGACATATGCAAGAGTACATGTACACATATTTTTATTTATTGTGTTTTAATGTCTATATTCATTAGGCCTTGATACTTTTCTTGTCCTTTAACAACACAGGGCTCAGCTTATTGCTGATAAAGATGGTGTCACTGTAACCTCAGAGCCTGGGGCAGAGGAAGGGACGATCTCCCTCACCATCAATGAGCATGAGGTAAGAAAGGCTGGGAGGACTGCTAAGTCGTGCTTCTTTTACAAGCTAAAAAATCCACCATATTGTGAAACTGAAATAACAGGGGAGTTCTATTTTTTAACCATTCATATGTTCATCTGAGATGCAGAATTTTTGTAGCATTAAGTCAAAATTTAGTCAAAAGCAAAAGCAAAAACTTATTACCTAATGTCCTTGGAGTCAATTTGTGTCTGAGATGAGCTCTTACAGCACTGTCCTCCTACACAGGCCTAGTCTCTGCTTTGAACTCCCTGTTTAAATATAATGTATATTTAAAATAAGTTTGTCACCCAGGTACAATATGATCAATAAATGAATAAGAATGAAATCACATAAAGCAGTCTTTTGTAAAGGCTCTGAGAACATGTGTCTGTGCGATGATACTGACAGTAAATATGTCCCTCCAGCAGAAGGTGGTCTATCTGTATGTGAAGAACACTGGTGCCAAATCTGTTTTTTTGACTTCTTACCGTACTGTGGGTCTGAACTGCCATTTCACTCTCAGTGATGATCATGGAATCAACAAAGGCAAGAAATTTAAGCTTGGAAAAGGTATGAAGGAGACACAACATAAGCCCCAAGAAGAGGGCCTGTACAGTTGTATGTGTGTTGGTGGATAGGGTTAGGTTTAGTGACAAATAAACAAGCAAAACATGTCACCATATTTTCTGAATACATGTTGGAGATAGCCATCAACACCGGAAACAAGCTTGATATTTTGTCATGCTGTGACAAAATTAAGACCACTCAGCTTTACGATGAGAATTGTTATGGGTTCCCTATCAGTTGGAACTAACTTACTGATTTATTCATTTATTTTTTGTTAAATTGAGAAAAAAAAATTATTTAAATTTTGATTTTGATTTGTCCCATAGCTGAGAGGCAAGATTTTCCCTTAGTGAGGTATTTCAAGCAAAGTAGCAATTACAGTATGCAACTATTGCTATATTTAGTGCTACATTATAGGTGATTTTAACACCAACCTCTTTAATAATTGAATTCATTCCAATTTATTGATTATCTTAATACTTTGTCTTTTTTCCTCTCTCCTCTTTCCTCAGAAATAAACTGAGTCACATAAGAAATGTCTAAGAAAAGAATGTTTAAGATGTCACCAAGTGTGAACTGTATTTACATGTCATAAAGTAACCAACTTCTACTCCTTCTCCCCATGCTGTCTCTTAAAGAGGAATGTAAAATCCGGGTCTGTTTCCGCTCCAGCCAGGCAGGCCTCTATGAAGGCATATTGGTCTTTACGTTCGAGCAGGCACAACCCATTGTGCGCTTCTTGGACGTCACATACTCTGATACATTATACAAAGAGCTTGCCCCAAAAGGCTCATACAAACGCCATCCCAACGCTCCAAAGGATTCACGCAAGGAAATTGTGAGGCGGCCTCGTAGGTGGTATGACAAGTAAGAGCACTTCTGAACTGTTTTGTTCTTGTTGAACACTGTTGTTTGGAAATCATCCTGTACACTATTTGGTTACTTATGTTTGTTACCATTACTTATTTTAAGGGCGATTCTTTAACCATTCATTAGAACCACAGAAAGGAAGACATGCAAAATATATTTTAGATGTTATTGTGAATAGACCTTTGTCAGGTATTTAAAGAAAATGAACAGAGATGCACATATATACTAGGTAAAGCCAAATCCAGATAATCAGACAACTTTATACAATATAACAATTATTGTTGTTTCTGATTGGCTGGATTTGGCTTCTCCTAGTATATATGTGTCTCTGTTAATTTTCTCTTAATACCTGACAGAGGTCTACCAACAAAACGCTGTTTGTCTAATAAGTAGAGCAAGTGAAAGACAGTGTGTGGGTATTTATACCTTATTCTGTGCCTACACACTTGTCATTAAGACCTTCTATTCAGACGTGCAAGAGACTTTATTGCCAGTGTATTTGTGAATGAAAACTTCAACAGGAGATTTGAGTCAAATGTTCAGAATTTACATGAATGAACATGAATGCATATATACAAAACCAACAAGATGAGTCATTGTTCATATTAATATGCACATTGCGCATAAATGGATGATGTTAAAGAAGAAAACATGCAAGGAAAGTATTTGATCATGAATGCACAATGTCTTGAATCCTCTACCTTAATCTCTCCTGTGCTTTCTCTTCGTTTCTCTCTTCTTCCAGCCGCCAGAGAATGCATTCAAAGACTGTGGAGCCTTTGCCATATCATGTGATACCCAATGACATAGAAAAACTCAGAAAGTTCCTCAGTGGCGGCAAGGTCCCCACCTCCCCCAAGATCGATGAATATGTGTAGGTATTTTGTTCTGTATACACAACGGGAAAAAAGCAAATACAAGCGCTAAGGTACCACAGGTGCTGAGCTGCAAAAAGATGCAGAGTGCAAAATAGATGGGAGCACAGAAACTAAAAGCTGCTTCACCGTGTTTTAACTCTTGGAACCCACTCCAGATGACCTGAGATTTCTGGATGGTTCAGAAAAGGCCTAATAATGACCACAAGATGAGAAGGAAAAATGGTTAAAAATGGTCTGAAGATGTGAGATGAAAAAAGAGATGCACAACCAATGAACCAAAGTCTCAAGAGGAACTGAACTGATAAGTCAATATCATGTGACAAGGATGGCCTTGTCTCTGATATAAGGGGCACAAATGTGCTTTGTTAAAGGGAACGTTGATACTTTGGCCAACTGTAGTACAGCAGGACTTGCACATATCCAGATGACGATATATGTCCTGGAAATGATCCTAATAACCAAATAAGTGTAAGACACCTTTGTATTCTATTCTGGGAGGCGGTATAGGGAAACAATATAGGGCGATTGGGAATAAAAGGGAACTGAGAATGAGGGAAGTTGCTCAATCAGCCTTAGACTTTGATTGGAGACTATCTGAGTTTATAAAACCTGGAAGGACACTCTCTTGTCTACAAGTCTAGACATCCATTGCATGGTGTGATCCACTCAGAATTGACCTGTGGTCTACTTTTGGACCACAACCCACCTACTGAAAACCTCTGCTCTAAGCCCAATTTCTGTGTCATTCTAATGGAAAACGTTTCAAATTCAGGGTGCATAATGCGATCTGTACGATGTAAAGTAAATCTAAGGACTAAGAGCTCAATAAAAAGAGTGCAAGCATCTTTATAATCTGGGCTGTAAATTGCCAACATTTTCATGAAACAGTGCCATGGTCATGCCATTGTTGCTCTGGTATTGCAGTGTCCTCAATATCCACTATGTCTAAGTGATCTTTAGTCATCCTTTCATGTCAAAACTGAATTTGCATCTCTTTAGGGCCGTGCTGAAGAGTGATTTGAGTTGGGAGCAATACCGTAAGAAATGTGAACTGCTGCTGTATCTGGAGGAGGTCCAGATGAAGAAGGAAATCAAGAAATACAACATGGTTGATGTATCCATGTTCAGAGACTATCGTAGCAAGAACCACTTCATTCTGCAGGTAATAGTTCTCACATGCACACAAACTGACTGCCAAATGAGTGTGATACACACAATTCAGAGTGAAACACGTAACAGACTTCTCTGACCTTTTGTCTCATTAGGTTCCAGGGGTCTCTGAGAACCGTCCATCTGTGCTGCCTGGGGACACAGTGTTTGTAATGCCTTCAGAGCAGTCAGGGCATCTAGCAAATTACAAGTATGAAGGATCCATCTGTCGTGTGGAGAAGGACCAGGTCTACCTGGACTTCAGCAGAGAGTAAGAACATACCATACTAACAATATTTGCCGTCAAAACTGGGTAAAATGTAATTTAGAGCTTGATGTTTTTAAGTGACTAAAACATATATGGTACAGAGCAAGGGCTTATTTCCAGACATGCTGCTTTGTTCTGGTATTTGACAAGCATGCAGTGAGAACAGACAAATCAATTACATGAATTTAAAAGAAACTTATTTCTTCACTGCCTCTAGTCTGAATACACAAAGCAGCCAGAAGATATTGTGTTTTGAATAAGAGCTGTGATTCTTGCTCTCAACAAAAAAAAAAAACACCTCTCTCTGCTTATCGCTGTAGCACTCTCCACCCAATAGAGCCAAAGTTTCATTTAATGCATTGATCCATCGATACATCAAACTATAAATTGTGCCCCTTCAACCGTACAAACCTGCTAAAATGAATACATAAATCACTCTGACTTTGGCCTGAATTGATATGACATGCTCTGAATCAAAGTGTTCATGATTCTAATGTTTTTATAGTATAAATAATGTTAAGCATTTTTTGCCTGATATATTTCACATCTCAGGAGAGGAAGAATAGCCTTACATTGCATGTTTATTTAATGGATATAACATTTTCGTTGAAAGTACTAAATCAAATCAACTCAATTGACTCAATATGTGATTTACAAATGTTTGAAACGTTTGAAAGAAGAGAAATCCTTCCTAAATTGAAATGCCAACTTGTGAATCATGAATCGAACTAATTCTCTGTTCAGCTTAAGAATCACAGCCGCGGTAGCTAAGAAGTGTAGCACACAGCTGACAAGTTCACTCTGTGTGGTTCATAGTCACTCAAGGACAGTTAGGCCAAGTCCAGTGTCCAGTGCACAACACTAATATTCTTGCAGGCAGGGCTTTAGAAATGCATTTTGGTTAAGTTGTACTAAAAGTTTTTTTGTTGTTTTTTGTTATGAATTCTTATGTATTTTTTTAGTGACATAATGCTGGCCAAGTGTATTTTTACCTGGTTCGTAACAAGCAAGTGAACCATCCTTATTATCACAAATGAATTTATCAGTGAATGTGACTGCAGGCTCCAGGAATATTTCACAGAGGACATGGAATTCAGTGTTGAGTTCACTGTCAACAGTCTGACCATGAGAATCCAGCACAGAGCACTAAAGCTGGTGCGGGAACACAACCTGGAAAATGTACTCTTCCCTTCCGGAGCCACCTCTTCCAATAACCAACTACAAGGAATACCTAAAGACAGGTTAGATGATGATTTTGTTATGGTCTGTGCAGTGTTAGAAGTGTAGGTCACATGTGGTAGAGATACAGTCATACTATTGAGCCTGTCTTAATGGGTCAGTGCAGCTTCATCCCAGTCCTGAAACTGAATTCCCCAAATGTTTGTGTGTGTAGTTTGTTTAACAAAGACCTGGCGGAGAACCCAGAGCAGCTTCAGGCTGTACAACACATTGTAGCTGGCTCCTCTATACCTGCTCCTTACTTGGTGTTTGGCCCACCTGGCACAGGTACAGCGTGTGTGTGTGTGTGCATGCATCCTGATATTTATATGTATTAATTTAAATGTATTATATATTTCACATACAATATTTCTGTTATTTGTACGTATGTTTTCAGGTAAAACAGTGACTGTGGTGGAGGCCATCAAGCAGATAGATAAGTCTAAGGGCAACTGCCACATCCTCGTCTGTGCTCCCACCAACAGCGCTGTTGACCTCCTCTGTGAGAGGATTATATACGGCATGAAAAAGTCCAATGTGTTTCGCTTTTACGCCCTCAACCACCCCGTGAAAAATATTCCTGAAATACTAAAGGTCAGCATTTGACTTTTTGGGCTCAATTCCTTATTCATGTTGCCTCCATGTAGTGTTTATCCACAGCATAGTGATCTATTTGATATTATTCAGTTACTGCTGTCATAGTTCTTTGTCCTTTTTCATGTCTATTTCTGTGTGTATTGTTGTTTTCTACAGTCATGCTGTAACTTGAAGGAGGGAGAACTTGTGATTCCCTCTAAAGAGAACCTGATGAAGTACAAGATTATGGTCACCACTCTGTACACTGCCTCAAGGTATCTAATGCTACCTGCTAATAAATATTTGGTGGTAATATGTTACAATATTTTTCTTTCCCAGTAAGGAGTACTGTTATATATTACTATTTGAATTTCCTGTAATAAAACCTGTAGCTGTAATAAAAACTAGAAAGCATTCAGTTGAGTGCATAGCTCCACCAACACTATGCAATTGTCTGGTTATGCCTGAAGCTACACCCACTGCCACAACCCAGTTCAGCCAATCAGTGTGAAAAGTTAATGCGTACTTCCTTGCCCCATGGCCAACGTGTCTGCAGTTTCATGCAAATCACTTCATAACTTTTAGATACCCTGCAACAGAACAACAGCAGGTTATATCCTCAAAACAAAAAGTTTGTAATGAATTACTGATTGCAGTCTGTAATAGGTGAAATAATGTAGTTCCTTTTGAAATGAGTACTGAATTCCCTTCTTGGTGCTCCCGGTAATTCGCTGTGATCGTATTGTGGTTAGTACTCTGCATTGTGGCCACAGCAATGCCGGTTCGAATCTGGGTCACAGCAGGGAATAAAACCCCTGACACGGCTTGGGAGTCGCTGTTTTTCTGAATTTCTCCTTCAGGGGATCAATAAATGCTACTCTACTCTAACAACTCAAATGCTAACAGAACTTTGCTGATGTGTGTCTATATAATTAGTGCCCTTCTTGTCGTACTAATGAGTTAAACCCACCAATAGCACAACTTATTTGAAACTTATTCCTAGAGAGACATTTGGCATTCATTTTGTGCTGAATGAACACAATCAAATGCTTCCATTGTATCACAAATGCACTTAGGAAAGAGGGAAGTTTCAACCCTCATAGCTTTGTAATTAGTATATGTTTGCCTGCAAATAGTATCAAACAAGTGCAAAAATACACCACCTAACCATTTAATAATAAGATGGCAAAGAAACAGAATTATGTTATCAGAAACTGGAAAACCCAAGATCGTCCACTGCGCAGACAGCCAGAAAGACATGTAACGTTCTTATGATGGCGATCTCCACAGCTGCTGTTTAGCAACAAAACAAATACTGATATTCCTTTGCCTGAATATAAACTGCCTCTGTCTCTTCAGGCTGGTGACACTAGGGATTCACCCAGGTCACTACACTCATATCTTTGTGGATGAGGCAGGCTGTGCAAAAGAAACGGAGTGCATCATCCCTTTGGCAGGTGACAAACCAATTCAGTTTGTTTAATGCATCTGATGTTCCTTGTTGGCTTTTCTCTCAAGTGTTTCTGGGTTTCTTTGGGGAATAGGTCTGCTGAATGCAAAGAAAGGACAGGTAGTGCTGGTTGGAGATCCAAAACAGTTAGGCCCCATCGTCTACTCCTCCATAGCGCAGGAGTATGGCATGGGTGAGTTATGTATTTCACTTACATAATATTTCATTTATCTTATTTTCTGTTTAGCATAATTATTTCCTCCTGTTTTGACACCTGTTTTTATACTTTTATGTAAAGCACTTTGTAAAGCATGCTTTCAGATCAATTATATGAATGCAATTTATGAGTAGTAATGGCACTAGTAGTATTTTAAAGACCTTACTCTGTGCAGGTGTGTCCCTGTTGGATCGTCTGATGAAGCTATATAAGAAGTGTGGCAAATACAATGACCACTTTGTGACCAAATTGCTCAGGAACTACAGGTGTGTTAGTGGTGATGCTTAGCTTTGTTGCTTTGCTTTCTCTATAACGCTTTCACAATATTAAGTTTAAATCAATCTATCCTAACTCACTCACTGACTTTTTGCCCTTCTCCTCGCACTGTCAGGTCCCATCCTGCCATTCTGAAGACTCCCAATGACCTCTTCTATGACGGAGAGCTCAAAGCATTTGCTGATACAGATAAATGCAACTCCTACTGTAGCTGGGAAGACCTGCCCAAGGTAACAAGCAGAAATCCACACCCACATACCCACACACCCACCCTTCCTCTCTCCACACACAAATACAGACAAACACCTCGGATATGGAAGGTCTTGTCTCTTTACTCAACCCTCCTTTTGTTCTCTTTGTTAGGACTTCCCAGTGATCTTCCATGGTGTGGTGGGTCTTGATGAAAAGGAAGCCAACAGTCCCTCATACTTCAACAGAGCAGAGGTGACTGTGTTGATTGACTACCTCAAAAAACTTGCTCACTCTTTGCGTCAACGTTGTGTGACCAAAATTGAACCCAAACACATTGGCATCATCACTCCATACAGGAAACAGGTGGGTGCTAAATCTGATGTTACAATAAACCTATAGATGTTCAGAGATACGGTTTCATATTAACATCGTTTTAATGTCCTCTGAGCTCTGTAATAACCAAAGATAAAACACAACCAATGTAAGGTTATAATGATCTTGTTTACATCACCAATATGCCTGTGTGTTACATAGGTGGAGAAAATCCGCGAGGCCATAAAGATAGTGGAGAAAGACCTCAAGATAGAGGGCTCAGAAAACATAAAGGTATGTGGATATAGTGACAATCTGTACTATGTTTTGAGTCTGCCAAACAGGACTTTGTCCACCAGGTCATTTCTGTGCTTGTTACAGGTCGGCTCAGTGGAGGAGTTCCAGGGTGATGAGGCAGAAGTGATTCTGTTGTCTACAGTGCGAAGCGATGCCAAACACAACAAGGAGGACAAAAAATTCAATCTTGGCTTTGTTCATAATGAGAAGGTGAGGAAAAAAACTTTGTGTTTCATTAAATCAGCAAAAGAAAAAAATCAAGATAAATAAATAAATGATCAACTTAAAAAAGAAGACTAAAAAGGTCACTATGAAGGTAAATTAACTTTACATAAATTAATTAAGTAAACATACAAACATACACACATACATACATAGAGTCTTACTTCCTGTCTTTAAAGTGAGTGGTATTGTATGTGCTTTTTATAATATTAATCAGAAACCCAGTTAAAGTTTTCGAACCCGCTTCACTCCAAGGTGATTACTGACTACCTGCAGTTAAGTTGTGCAAGACTGTCATCAAAACTGGAGGAGCATTTGGGCCAGAAGCTATATGTCTTATTCTATAAGCGTTCCCTACTTCCCCACACCTCATCTGTATTTCTACAGGCCTAAAAAGAAATGTAAATCCACTTAGTGTAGTAAAAAACAGACACTCTCTAAATGTAATATTTGCTGTTGTTTCTGGGGGAAAAAATGTTGCAAGTATACTTTGGCTGCTACATGAACCTGACTCAGCTACACCCAGGTTGTATTTTATATCAGTGAAGAGAGGAAACTAGGCTGTTTAAAAACCACACCCCAGTAAAATAAAGACCAAAAAGGCTCAACCATAACTACAGGTTGTAGTTTTTATTTATTCTATGCAGAAGCAGTATGGAAGTAAATATAAAATGTACTGATTAGAAGTCACAATGGCTAAAATGGCACAAAATATGAATTGGAAGTTATTAAAATGCAAAATGTAAATATGTATATGAAAAATAAGAATTTAAACTAAAGGATGAAGTATAAAATGTACTCTAAAAAGTAAAAAGTCAAAGTTGAATGAGGCTTAAGTACTTTTCTAACCTAACCTAATCTAAACCCTAACTGAAGGTTGGTGAGATAAAAAAAATGAAAAGAAAAAAAGATTTTGTCCGGAGTTAAAAGGTTATTTTTGAGTTGACCCCCCGCAAAATCTAAAATAGTCCTTTGTCTGGGAGCACATGAAACATATGAGAAGTCTTTCCTTTTCTATTCTTAATGGCAGCCCAAAACTGAAAATAATCACAGATTATCTGTCTCGGGTTTTCTTGTCTAGCATGTTCAGCACCGGTTGCCCTGATAGTGAAACTGAACTTCCCCTGAGTGGGCTGGGTGGACGGTGGCATGGCAACCATCCAAGCCCATACAGGCCAAGTTCCGTTTCTCTGTCCAAACTGGCAGCATGGCCAGATGAACCTCACAAGGACATTCCCAACCAGCACACTTCCCTCAGTTTTGGGGTTTCTTAATGACTCACTCACTTAAACCGATCATCAAATTAACTTTGATCCTTTTAGAATTTGTGACTCTGAAATAAAACGACATGCCCTCGTAGAATCGAAATATAAACCACAAGATTGAATAGGATGTGAGAGAAAAAAAATTCAACAAGCCGCAAAGACAAACAGAATACCTTGGCTTGATCTGTGCTGACAAGAAAAACCTATGAGTCATACCAAAATGTATCTGAATCAAGCCACAGTGGAAAGTACCAACAGTACCAAGTACCATCTCAACAGAATGCTCTTTGTTAGTCATTTTAGTCACGCTATAATGAGTGCTAGTACTGCTGCTGATGGTAGAATTAAAGGTAGTGGCATGCAGGGGTGGAACAATAAATCGTTAATGCAGTAGATCTCAATACTTCCTCTTGTGATACGTTATCAATACACAAATCAATATTTTTATCAAACGTACTGGCACTCTGTATGTATTTTTTAATAATATACAAATATTACTACAATTATTTGAATGAGTGTTTACATTAAAGTCATATTCATATACTGCCTTATATAATTTATTTCAAAATTGTATTTTATAAATATGCCTATTTACATAAAAATATTTGTCAGTGTGCATATTAAAACACTGAAAACATGATTAATTCCTGCTTATCGGAAATATTTTTCACTTTTTATTCCATTTTTTTCTTCTTCAGTTACAGATATTATGATATATCATAGCTGATTATCTTATAACATATTACGTATCACAGAATCACCTGTGTACCATTGTTATGGTGGGTAAAATATTGTCATAGCATGGAATGTACTCTGTGGAAGCTGAGGACGGCATTACTGATCAGTGTGTCTATTCATATTGGGGTAATTTGTGATATCGGTCAAAGGCAATACATACAATCTATATATTTCAGGCAATTCTTGAGCTTTTGAAGTCTTGTTCTTATCATGTACTGTAGTTTTATAATTATCCTTTGGCGATGGCAGGTTTACAACTTCAACTTCAATCACAGGCCTGCATTATCATCAGGATGCTCTAGCATCACAGCTACATCATGGTGATTATAGCAGGAAATTAGGCAGGTAAAATGCCTCTTTTTGCATCATGTGTACTGTGGCAGCACCAACATACACACACACACACATGCACACACACACGCTCACAAAGTGTTAAATCATATCTATCTTTTCAGAGGTTCAACGTGGCGATAACCCGAGCCCAAGCCCTGCTAATTGTGGTGGGAAACCCAGGAATCCTGATGAAAGATGGCAGCTGGGAAAAGTAAGACTATGAGCTCTTATTAAAAATGCTCTTTAAATAGAGGGGGGCAGGTTGTACAGGCAGCCATCTTACATCTGTATACCTGTCTCCACCGCTCTTAGGTTTATCAAGTACTGTTCTGCTCATGGAGGCTACTGTGGCTCTCCTGTCCAGCAAGAGGAGGCAACGCAGAGGCAGCTGCTTCAGCTTATCAGTGATAAAAGTGTGTCTCTTTCTCACATTCACTCCCTCTCTCATGCTCTTATTGTGTCTTTGTCAGAAAGCTGCCTTGAGGGCTAACTTGTGTTTGTGTTCTTTTTTCCTCCAGGGGCAACTGACAAGAGTTTGCCTGAGGAATAACCATGATGATCAGACTGACAGAGAACTTACACGCTTACATACTCATCTTTAATGTCAAAGGGACGAATAAAGAAGTCAGCTGGAAGAGAAATAATCACAGTGAACTGATTCACATTCAAAATAAAGCAGATAGTTTTGAATTAGCCCTGCACTGGAGTACCAAATGTCATACTGGTCAGTTAACTTTGCTAACAGACTATAATATCATCCCATAAAATTACGCGACTGTTAGATTTTCTTGCCAATGTACCTGTTAAACTGGACAGATATTGCCATCAATTAAAAGCTTTTAAAATTTTCTATGCAGTTCTATATAGCAATATTATGCTGGGATACACACTATTGATTGTGCTTTTCTATTGTATTATGCATTTATTTCAATAAAAGGCAAGACCTAACCTCTGCACAGGGGTTGGGCTTGCCATCAAAGACATCTTGGAATCATACTGATTATACTACAGGTACAACTTGAGCCTACTGTACTGAACATTAGACCCTGGACAAATTCCTTTAGATCCATAACTGTATGTCAGAACAGCAGAAGTATCTTAGTGATGGGGTTGGGATACTGGAGAGAGTATGTCAACATTATAACTCAATAGGGCAAGTCATGCTATGTCAGCGAATAGGGCATCCATGATGCAATATATACTGTCATGTCTGTGCAATACACTGTTCTGGTTGTTATGTATACTGGATTAATGTTTGTCAGGGATATTCAATGTTACCCATTAACTAATTAATTAATTTGGGCGGCAGGTAGGTCAGTTGAAGGCTGACATCACTACACAACAGACTTATGGAAAACAGACTTATGTCTCGAAACTTGGCTATTGGTTCTGTCTGCAAAAAAACAAACCAATTATCAAAAACACCCAAGATAAACTCAATTATATTGTTGGTCGGTAACAACTGTGTGCTAGCTCAACTATCTTCAAACATATACGGCTAACGTTAGCTAGCTACATCAGGTCAATGTGAAAAAAAGTCATCTTGCTCACCCGTTTTCTGTTTGGTGCGTGAAAGCCAGCTGAGGAGTAACAGAAAAAGTAGATGGGTCGCACTCAAAAAAGGAAATTCTAAACCGCTTCACTTCATTTTTCAGTTTTTCTGACTTTCAATGCTGCAATCATGCACAAACGCTTCGTCCAAAGGGCTTAATCAGTGTGCAGGTTAGCTAACTACATCAGAAAAAAAAACAAGATACAAGATACAAGACCTTGCTAGTCTTCATTCGGTCCAAAGGGTCCTGTGTGGTCGTGCCAGATGATCGGTAGGGAGAACAGGAACGGGCCCGCCCGCTCCGATCCTCCCGGTGTGGGAGGAAACGCCCGGGGCCACCAATCGAAAGGGCTGAGAGGCGGATAGCGCTAGCAGGGATTCAGCCGCGTCTCTCGCTTCATCCTCCAACGAACTGATCGCGGATGAGAACGGGGATAACGCGGGATAAGAGGGGGAGAGACACTCACCTTAGCCGGCTGCGAGTTAGCTGATAAGGAACGCTGGCCGTTGTCTTCGACGAAGGATGGTGGCAAAC
>OMLF01021126.1:0-14956 GCA_900302615.1 Holocentrus rufus | reverse complement strand
GTACACATCACCGCTGACAGAGAAGTAAAACTCAGACACAAACACACACGTGCACTAAAAAACGGCGCACAGAAACACACACACACACACACACACACACACACACACACACACACACACACAAACAAACAAACGCAGGACCACCTGCAGTAATAACTCCAGCTCCCTAGCGGACAGCGATTGAGTCTGACCATTACCATTAAGGGAGAATGTAAGGGAACACTAATGGTGTCCATTCCCATGAACCAGAACCAGAAGCCGATGTGAGGGAGGACTCTGTCCCTCAATTTGCTTGTGTTATAAAATACATTCTTCTTATCAACTACTGATTTTTAGTAGAAGATCTTGACCTTCATCATCATCATCATTTCCTTTAGTCAAAGCTCAGAGATCAGTAAAAGTTTAAGCCGCTCCATCTTCAGTGTGGCCAAGACTGTTTGTTGCTGAGACTACAAGACAAAAAGTCATCATAAACAAAGGAGTCGATACAAATATAAAACAATAACAACTAATATGACACAGAGAGAAAAAACATGACATCAGTGTTAGAACTGCTAAAAATAACTAAAATAAACATGGCATGAGGCAAATCAGAGAGGATCAGTAAAAACAATCACGATCAGTTGATCACAAAAGTAAAATCAAACCAGAATGACATATTCACATACCAGATTATACCCCAGCTTTAAGGTCCTATAGTAATACTGTGAATATTTAAGTTTAAGATTAAATTTAAGATTATGTTTGGAAATTAAATCAATTAAATCATAAAAAAATGTTTTCTCTAGTGCACTGTTGATGCATACAGTTATTTTCTCCAACAAGTTTTGAATGCAGGGATGATAGATTGGCTTTTAAGAAGCATTTGACTTTAAAAAGGTGTTTAAAAAAAATCCTGCAGCCTAACTGTACCTCATGTTTCTGTCCTTGGTGAGATCCATTCTGCACACAAAGCCTCCTCCCTCCTGCACAGACCTGAGATACCTTCACACTGAGGCCTGGAAAACTGTTAAGTGCGCTTGAAAGGCAGAAAAACAACCAAAAATAGACCAGAGGTAGAGACAAAAGTGTGTGTGTGTGTGTGTGTGTGTGTTGGAGCTGTTTAACTGTTGACAGGAGACAGGGTCCTGTGTGTGCTACAAGTTGTGTGACCTCAGGGCTTATGAAATCCATTGTATAATTTCAGATTTGCACTGTTCAATCTGAGAATAAGTCTGTTTCTTCATTCCATTCAAGCTGACTTGCAGAGTTTCCCTCCCTGCTGCAGCAGAGCAGACCCCCTGCTGCTTTCAAACTCTCTACACCGGTATTCACAAACTAAAATCAAACCTCACAGCCAATTTTCATTGTATGAGTCTCAACATCACTTGAATTTACAGGAAACTGCCTGACTGCTCAACATGGCAATGAAATGTAAAATAATACATGGACACCGGTGTACAGCATATGTACCTTTAATATGTAATATATTCAGTCTCAGCTCCAAGTACAGAACAGCAACAGGGCTTCTTGAACTCTGTACTCTAGAACCTTGGACCTGGTCTCTGACAGTGATCCATCTTCTGAGGGGCGAGTTAAAGAAGTCAGTCCTTTAATAAACTGAAGAATATCTTTAAAATCAATGTGTATACTGTGTGTCTACAAATGATTTGAAGAAAGCCATTCATGTTTTGAATTAGATTACTGTTGATTCCTTTACTCCTCCCTCAGCCAAAAATCTGTTTCTTGTCCTTGGCTCGAACAAGATGCTGCTGCCAGGCTGCTAACTGGAAGTAAACAGACCAACCGCATCACCTCAACTTCAGCCTACGTTCACCGGCTCCCTGTAGGTTTTAGAATAGATTTTAAGATTTTACTGATCGCTTTTAAAGTTTGGCATGGCCTTCCTCCATGCTACATTATAGACCTCTTAATCTCAAATGAGCCTGAGCACAGTTTTAGATCCTCAGCCAGGTCCATTTGGACTGTTCTGTGGTCCAGATTCAAAACCAAAGCTGGCAGGATATTTGCCATTAGCGCGCCTAGACTGTGAAATTACCTGCCTGAAGAAAATCTGACTTTCTGATTCAACATCATCATGTCAATCCCACTTTAAAATCCACATTTTTTTGTTTTTGTTGAGCTCAGCTCAGTTTTACACAGCTGTCTGTGTAAAACATTTTATGAGTTCAATTAAACTCACGAAGACATGAAGGGAATTTCTGGACTGATATATTGGACAGAAAAGTAACAATAAAACAATTTGCATGGGTAATTTAAGGTGGTGATTTAGAATTATAATCTGAAAGGGGAATCTGTGATTTTTTTATTGTGAAAACAAACAGCAGTACTTAATTTTGGCATGTTTTAAAAACTACCAAGGCTTTAACCTTAATATCCATAAAAAATTATAACTATGAAAGAAACTAAATAACATACAATCCACATCTGTGCTGGAGATGAACTCTCAAGTCATTTTCTCAGTTTCCCCACACAAAAGTTACTTCTTTGGGCCTCTGTAGGCTGGCATTAGGGCCACTCAGTCCACTTCATTCAGACTGGAAGGCCAGATTCCCATGAGACTCTGTAGGTCGAACTGGTTTGAGCCGTCATGATTCAGCTTAACTTGACCGTTAATGATTATTGTTGTGGTATAATTACATTTTGAAGTATAATTACAATTACACTGCTGTGGAGATTTGGGTTGGGTTAGAAGAGTAAATCCACTGCAGAGAAAAATGTTGTTCTGTTAATCCCTTCCTATAGAAGACAGCTCCATCAATCACAACAAGTTACTGTGTAATCACCAGGACAAGCCTAGGCAGAGGAGGGACGGGAACAACCTCACACACAATCGAATGAGCATGCACAAAAATGCACGCACGCACACACACACACACACACACACACACACACACACACACACACACACACAAAGCAATAACATGCACAACCACACACTGAGGATTAAGGAGTGGCGGGGTTGCAGTAACTTGGCACTTGATGAATTTGCATTTCTGCTGTCGACCAAAGGCAGTTAGAGACCACAAGGGTCTGCATAAACAAGTAGACCAGATCCTCATGCAGCATAAGGATGAGGCTCGATAAAGCCAGGATGTACAGTTGGCCAACAAAGTGAGCAAAATCAACTTATGAATCTTCCTGTTAATTCATGTCAAAGAAGAAGACAGCTTTAACTTAACACAACTACACTGCACTAGACCACAGTAGGGCTGCAACAGAGGAGCATCCCATAGTTCACTTTATTGACTCAAATAAAATTCTGGTGTCAGGTAAAGACAATGACATGATGGTGGTGAGATATCACCAAGTACTGGAACAACATGATGAGTGTGGTGGTGCTGTGCTGGGCTGACCAGGTTTGTATGCAAAATGCTGGACCCCAGTGTCAAAATCCATCATTCCTTCAAGTTTCATCCCAAATAGGAAGCAGAGGTTCAGAAATGGGATGGACAGAACCTAATCCATAGTCCCTCCCTGCTCTTGACTCATGGGGGACAGACAGTCATATTGCTCTGTCACTTGCTGTTTGGCTTAGAAAGGAAACGTCTTGCAATGCTAAGTGTCCGCTTGTATTAGCATCCTCCATCACTGAGCCACTGAAAAACTTTTAGAGGTGAACATGTACTGAGAGATCAACAGGATCATAGAATATCTTCATATTTAATTTTGATTTGTTCCCACATACTGTTTTCGGCCAGAGCTACAGTTTCTGAAAATGGATGTCAAAAGAAATCATAAGCTGTTGAATTATTACAGGCAATAAAAATCATACTGCACCATTCTGAATAATCTCTAAGATGAAGCCATTTAAATATCTAAATAGATAAGTGCAATAACAATGCATATTGGGCCATAAATGCAAAGAGTGCACTATGTGACATTACATGATTTCTGGGTGCTGAAGCCTTTCAAATTTTCATCAATTTTAACCATTATCTCTTGCTGCCACTTGAGGCCACCAAAGTGCTAAATGGCCTGGTGCAGAGCTATAAAATGGTACAGATGAGTGTGTTTCAACAGAAAGTCCTCAGACATGGAGTTCAGGAAACCCACAGCAGTCTTACATGCAGGCTGTACTGTGTTTGTCATACATGTAACACTGCTGTCCTGTCAGTGCTGCATGTTCTGTGAGTCACTGAGTTGTCAGTCGGGATTCAAGTCTGCACAGATATTTACTGTGACAATCAGCGGTGTGAAACTTTCCTAAGCCTGGAAATAACTGTGCATAAGTACTAAAAGTTAAACTTGTCCAATGTCATCATGATCCATTGATATACGAAGTGAAAACATCACTTACACACACACACAAACACACACACTCAAACGCACAGACACATATACACATACACACAACCATTGCCCTTTCTGCAGTGGCTGAAGGGCATGCATGAAATCAATGAGCTCACTGTGTGATTACTTAAGTGGTGTGTGTGTGTATACATGCTTAGCTCAGCAGGATTTTCCTGCAAAAAGAGAAAATCTCTCTGCAGCACAAGCAAACATGTCCCAATCACCTCCTCTCAACTCTGTTATTGATATCAGAGCATTTTCCCCGTTAATGGAGAAGTTACAGTTCACATGTCAGAAGTGATGGATGTTTAGACCCCTTTAAACATATTTTTAAAGGGTTATGTTAGTGGTTTTATATAGATGGCTTTTATATAAGAGCTCGAAGAACTTCTGATTTGTTAAAGCTCCACTGGGCAACTTTCCACACTGGTGGCTTCAAATGGCAGCGAGATTTAACTGAAAATTCTGGACTTCAATACCCAGAAATCCTTTAATGTGATGGCAGGAGGCTGCACACTTTATACTTGTTTACAAACCCAGCCGGTCTGTGATGTTTCATGCCAAAGGAACCCAAAGGGACGAGGGAGGGAAAAGATCTAATATCGGTGAGTCCATCTGAATGGAGCTGCTGCTCCCTGCTGCTCAGGAGTCAGTCTGCATTTCACTCAAGTTTTGATGGTTGAACAAGTGACCCCACGTGACACCAGCATTTCATTTATCATCACACAGGGAGAAACTATGGGGTCTCAAATACATGGGACACTCTTCTCTTCTGCAGCCCCAGTCTCAGATTTCGGCTGGTAAGACAGACGGCTGCATTTTTACATAATCTTGCCAAGTGCATGTATGTGTATGTATGTTTATGCTGTGCAGTAAAAGCAATGCATAAAACACATAGGCTGCTTAATTTTGGCTGAGAGGCCTTAAGGAAATTTGTTTTATCAACCTCTTTCAGTGAATGAGGAATCACAACAAGTCTGGTACAGCATATGGCAGCCTGTTATGGACGAAAACAATAGAGTCACATTTTCACTAGCTAATGAGAGCAGAGATATAAAAAAAAATACATATGACGAAGAGGTAAACAATCATCATGGTGAATACGACAATACTGCTTTGTCATCTGCTTTTGTAATGCTAGTGGCTTCCTTACAGCACCACTCTCCATCTTTGAGCTATTTAAAATGTGAGAGGAGCACTTGGTTTGAGTCATGACTGAGTCACAGGTGTTGATCAACCACCTTTTCAAACCCTGTGAATGCTCCAGTTATTTTATGCCACAAGCAGTAAAATCTGTAAAGACACAAGCTCTGAAAACAGTATAAAATGGCACTACTGATGCATCCTTACATCACACACAGGAAGTGCTGCACCACGCCAAGGAGAAGCTCCGAGTCCTTATTTAATCCTGGGCACCCAGGCAGGCTGATGCAGAGGACAAACTATTACGTAACACCGAGAATGCTGCTGCAGCAGAAATGTCCATTACACACACACTCACACTATCGCAGGGACACACTCACATAATGGAAACACTCAATGTCACAAGCACTGGTGTGCACACATTTTTGCTAGACCCACGCACATGCACACATACACACACACACGCACACAGAGTGAGAGAGAGGGATGCTGCTGCACTGGAGAAATGTCAACTGGGAATCTTATGCTTGGTAAAGGTTAAACACACACACGCACATACACACACACTGGTGCGCCTACACAGATACAAGAACATGCACAGCTATATATACTGTACACCACTTCATAATTCAGTCTCAGCCTTTTCATTGCCCTGCGGGGAAACAATGTGTGTTACAGTAAATATAATTGTGGGGAGTTGAGAGTGTAATGCTGAAGCAATGGTAACAAACGATAGATACTGAAGAGAGGATTAAAGTTTGTATATCTGCAAGGTGTCTAAAATTTTGTTTTTTACTGACAGTGCCTAGAAGAGTTATTTTTCCACAGCGGCCATTTTGACATGAAATAGTAGGTAAACACAAGTGTTACTAATCATGCTACTATTCCACAATTAAGGTTTTGTACCGAAATAGAACAAACCCTTAATTAATGTGATTAGTAACACCTGTGTTTAGCTACTATTTCATGTCAAACTGGCTGGAAACTCTGCTGAAGGTTCAGTTAACTTTGAATAGGCCGTTATTAGCAGCTTTTGTTACATACTGTATATATCTTGGAAAAGTGGAGAGCAGAAAGTTGACACTCCCCAATTCTAGCTACAAAACATTGCAGTTCTTCACATTCCGCGAATGTACTGACAGATTGGTGAGTTCCCATTCTCAGTGGCAGTTTATCAAATCAGAAACGTCGAACCCACGTTTCTCAACATCCTTGACAGTAGCCTATGTACTGTTGTCACTCCACCAAACTGTGTTTCAAAAAATTGGTCAATGTTACACTGCCTATCTTACAGAGCCAAGGAACATACTTGCATGATATAATACTTTCAACAAATCATTAGACGCCAGTCTTCAAATCGGCATGCAGTAAATACGCATGCAGCACTTATTTCAACCTCAACATTTACAGTTGGTTTACTTATTGTTGTAGTGCCTTCCACCACTGCAATACACAGTGAAGGGCGGTAGCGAGAAGCATGAATAGGCTAGCTACATAATAAAAGTAGATATTTTATACAAATTACGTTCGGCTATGTCTATCACTTGTATGCCGAATTTGGGAAAAAAGCTGAAATATTAGTAATAGCTCTTAAGCCAAGTGTTCGGATGTGTAGCCTCTTGGCTAATATACAAACCAAAAATAATTTGCCAATTTTTGAATGCAGTGTGGCTAAACGTTTGTTCCAACCGAGAGAACGTCATGTACCTCGTTTCTCAACCAAAGGACGCTAACATACAACAGCAGCAGCTGCTGTCAAGTCTGAAAGTTTATCACTTACACGTAAAACGTTAATGAGGTTTTGCACGGAGTGATACATTTTAGGTTTGTAGACTAAACTCTTACCGTCGTCCAATACGGTGGGGTTTAGCAACCTGCTGCCCGCATTCTTCTTCACCTGGCTCCATCCTGACCGCATGAGAAATGCAACTCCATCACGTTTCTATCGCCGAGTTTCCAAGTTACAGAAAGGATGTGACCGAATCATCACAGGTGATTTAAAATGATTCATTTTCATATAGGCATATGGAGCATATATATAAAGAAGATCTCAACACACCTGTGGCCACATAACCGTTAATATAACAAGCCAAACCAAAACTCACCACTCACACTAGCAATTGTGTAGGCCCCACAGTTTATTAACCACTTCACCTACGTGAGCAAGAACTATATTGCTTGGCGGAAGATAAACATTTAGTTATTAGGCCTATAATAGCTATTGTTTTACCTAACATTTGCTGTTTTGTGTGTGTTGCTACAGCTACGACCCACTCAAAGCAATGATTTACAGTGGATTTCTAACAGCTCTTATATAAAATTTCTGAATAACAGCCTCTGTTTTGGCTGATTAATTATTTATCCTACAATGGGCTATCACACGTTAGGCTATATGAGTTATATATCATAAAATATATAGCTAATATACCGTATGATTTAAATATGTATTTTAATAAACGGAATATGGTATTTTAATACAGGATATTAATATTTTGGTGTATTGTAATTATATTATATTTTATTTTATGATTTTTAAAGTAGATGCCATACTTTGTTGAGCTGAACACTGACTGCTGGCTAGATGCTGCTCCGCCGGGTATTTCATTGTCTAAACTGCCATCTAGTGATCAGACAGAGTTTTTTTTCAATAAGCAGTCCTATATAGTATAGTTAGATATGAATTCAGATAACGTTTGAGTGAACCCCAGCAGAATGTTATTTAACATCACAGCAGTAAAGAATGGGATATAAATAGAGATTAAATAAACGTTAAATGAATGAAATGAAATGAAATGAAATTAATAGATAGTAGTACAGTATAGTATAATAAGACTACAATAAATTAGACCATAGTGAGGATCAATTGATAAATGAAGTGTTTATGGAGAGAGGGACACAAAATAACATCTTTATCTGTATGTCTGTTTGTGCCTGTCAGTGTTTCATGTCTCTATGTGTAATCACACCAGTCCTCATCATATTATATCACCCTGCTCTGAAGTTTGACCGTTTTCAGACAGAGTAGATATAGACATAGACATAGACAACCATGTCGAAGACATCAGAGCCTCTGTGACACCAAAATCAAATAATGAACTCTCTCCTCTTTGTCCTGGATTTTTTTTTCTTTTTTAGCCACGTGTTTGTGTAACATATAAAGTTGGACATAACATAACATTTCATAATCACCTCCACTCTGTGTGTGTGTCACACGCCACGCTGTGTCACACTGCCACACTTTACCATGACTCGCACTTGTGCCTGATTGTGGCACAACACACATCTTGTGACAATGACAGAAAGTTCATTAGAGCAGCAACTACAAGTGAATGCCAACACTTGAGAAAAGTAAATCAAAGACTTTGGACGCAGTTATCACAGTTTACCAAAGTATTAACAATTATAAGTATGTTTAGAACATTTTAAAGATATAATATAAATAAAGATTGTTACTCGTCTGATCTCAGCAGATCAAAGTCCATATGCAGGAGCAAAAGCATCAATCAGTCTCTTACTTTGGACAGCATAAGATAGACTCTTCTTGCCTATGGATCTTAGGCTACACTCAAACTTACATGAAATAAAAAGATTAGAGTGTGTCTTTAATATTCAAGAAACACGTCATAATTTTGTGTAGTAATATAACATAATATAATGTACAACAAAGCCACTATAAATTCACTATTTAGTATGCAGATAAACCATGAGTCCCTATTTATTATGTGAATGTAAAGGTAGTTTTTAGTTAGGAATAGAATAGAATATTATAGAATAGGAGAAAGCAAGAACTATTATATTTGGAGCTCATTTGGGGCTGGAGCTCAAGCTCACTAGAGTAAATACAAATCAAACTTCCGGTCTTCATTTTCAAACATAAAAGCCTTGTAGGTGAACTACCTTCCAATATTAACTAAATTATTATATTAACTAATATTAAAAAAATTCAAGAACCTATTACAGTAAGAATCTATAGTAAAATATCATACTGCTTTTATGTTTTGTTTCGTTTTGTTTCTTCATTGGGTCATTTTTACACTGTATGTAATATGACAGCCTACATGTTTTGGGGAAAAGGAGTCTTCCACAAACTTCATGGTTTGCATGACCACTTTTACAGTTTTCAGCGCACATTAGGAAGATGATAAGAGGATGCACCTTTAATGGCGGCCCTGTGCAAGTGTAGACTTATTAAACTTTGTTTTGGTACTATTTTCCTGTATTGGCTGTTAACATATGTTGTGGAAAAGGTATTAAAACATGAACAGCAATTTTATTTTATTTTACTTTAGATTACTTGCATTACTACCTTACTTGCATTTCTGTACCTTGCTTTACTCGAAAGTTTGAAAGATTTCTTTTTTTTTAGTTTATGGCTGAAACGCATGTTTATTTTATTTTGAAGGCCATAACAGGATGTGGTCATTTATGATTCCACTAACTTGATAGTGGTTTAGGTATAAAGCGGCTGTTATCAGCGTTACTGAATCCACCGGGGAGAGAGATAGAGCGTTCGGCTGCCGTTAACGAGAGGCAACGGCCGCAGACTTCCTTCTCTGCCAGTTTAACCGAACAAACCGGAGCCGGACAGAGAAACAGAGACAGAAACCATGGACAATATCCCAGGACAGTCACGAAATAACTGCGAAATATACAGCTCGTTCGCTGACGTGCTGCAGACACAGGGATTATAACCGTTGACGATTAAACCACAAAACACGTCGGGCTGCTAACGTTATTTCTCCATCTCCACCATTTTGGTTGTCAGTGATGGAGCACATCCGGACGCCCAAGGTAACGGTTAACTGTTAGGACTGTATTTCTCTCTGTCGTTCCTATTTTGTCTTTTAATCTGTCCATCATCTCATCGTTTTATCGTTTTCATGGTGGAGTACGTTCCCTCTCTCTGTTCACCCCTCCTTCCTCCATCCATCCCTTTCTCTCACTGCCTCCGATGTTAGTGCAGATCGATATCATGTGCGAGGCATCCCAACGGTAACGTCCAGGTGTCTATTATCGGACAGCTAGCAGGGAGACATCCGTTTGATCTCGCCTTGTAGCCTTGTCTCAGTTTTACAGGTGGAACGCGGGTCATCTTCTGGTTAACGAGCAGAGAGGGGAAGTGATGCAGGGAACAAGATGAAAACACTGCCAGGCTTTAAGCCTCATCCACGGCCTCATCCACGGTCTATGTGTCCGATAATGGACTCCGGGGCTCAGTTTGGAGATTTTAACGCGCTGCGTCGGCAATCCTCCATCACAAGAAAAATATACGCAGGTTACTAAAACGAGCAGTAGGTACATGGTTTTATAACAGTTTTACATCACTACTTAGTGATTTGTTTGCGGATGTACTTACTAATGTAACCAGTGGTTGAAATTTACTCAGAGTTAACAAATAGTGTCCGATAATGGATCCATGATTGGTACATTGTGGTTATTCCCAAGAATAAACCACAACTGGTGCATCTGGCGGTTAGGATGCACTTGTGTCCCTGCTGCTACAGACGATGGCTTAGTAGTATCATAACTGGCATATGAAACGACCCCATCTGGCCAAGAGTCGCTGCACACCCCCCTTCCATATGCCCAACCATGACGCTGCATTGTGCTGGTAACCACCATTTTCCTTCTGTCTACCATGCTGGCACAGGCAGGAAGGTCCCGTATGAGCAGAATGGCCATTATCTCCACATCATTATAATGGTCTAACAGAGCACACAGAGCATGCATAAGCCTACATACTGTCTGCAAGGTTCATGATACATACATTAGGCCTACGTAACATGCTAGATGCATCTGCACATTTACATGCAGATATTACACGCCTACACTAGGCAGAGGTTTGATGTTGTATACACAGGTTCCATGCAAAACAACTGCAGTTATAGAATGACCTTGATTCTCAGACACGCTTTAATTTGAGCCCGTGTAGCATGTTGAGTCATGGCAGAGATGCTGTGAGATTTGCAGTTTGCATTTTAAAAACCTTTCTTGCTGTTTATGAGTGTGCCATGCTGTGTGTGTGGGAAAATGCATGGTTTTCTACTTCCCTAACTACCTGTCCTGTTTGATCTGAGCATTGTTCAACCTCTGATTCTGTGTTCATGTGTATGCATCTTTACCTGTGTATTTGTGTGTGTGTGCCTCTCTTAGGTGGAAAACGTGCGTCTTCTGGACCGGTCATCTGGCCAGAGGAAGGCCAGCGTTGGGACTCTCTACCTCTCCGCCACACACACCATCTTCGTCGAGAACAACCCGGAGACACGCAAGGAGACGTGGGTAAGCTGGAAGTGCACATTATCCTTGTCGCAGTCAGCATTGATGGATTTTATGAATTGTATTGTTGTATGAATTGACAATACGGACATAATCCTTCCTTCATCTGTCTTCACATCACGCCGGCTTGTGTTCTCAATCAGCTCAGTCTCTTGTGAACGCTGGATATCTTGATTGGTTCTGTGTGGTTTGAAAGCCAGAAACCATCCCAGCAGTATTTGTTGAGGCCATGAAACTGATATATTACAGTCATTTTATGATATTGGACAGGAGAAAAATCTTCCTTGGTGCCCCTTTAAAGGAACATGAGTGAGCATGTCAAAGTAGCCAATGGCAAATCCCCCTCAAATCTTCAAAGCAGAGAGTTGAGATTCTCTTGTAATCCTGGAGCTGCTCCACTGGCAGTGAAGGGGGAAGCTGACGTTACCCAGGCTGATTTTGTAGGAATGTGGATGGGTCTTCACAGAGAACATCCTAGAGATGTGTAGACAGGCCTGTGCTAGCAGCAAGTGAGCTGCAATGTAGGTTAAATATATATTATGCAACAGCTAATACTGAGGGGCAATATGATCTGCTGAGAGGCATTAGACTGAGCGTTTAAATCTCTCCACATTGACATGCTTAGCAAGACGTCTCTGCAAATTCATCTTCAGTGATACACTGTGTTAGTCAGAGAAATGTCAGCATCTTGTAACCCAGAAAAAAGGCAAACTCAAATCTTTACATAACATCAACACATGGAAGAAAACTGGGAGATTTGAGAGTGTAACTTTTACCATCCTGTGAGCATTGAAAAAGACATTTATTTGATCCTCAACCTGAACCTGTGGGTGTCGTCTAACGACGTTCAAAAAGATCTGTTCAAGTTGTTGACAAGGATGTTCAGATCCAAATTCAGCAAACTTTATCGTCACTTGGATGGAAAGTTTCTTCAACAGACCTTTTTGACATTTTGACATGAAATAGTAGGTAAACATGTGTGTTACTAATGACATTAAGGATCAGTTCTATTTAGGTGCAGAACCTTCATTAATGTAATTAGTAACACCTGTGTTTACCTGCTATTTCATATTAAAATGGCAGCTGTGAAAAAGGTCTATAAGGCTGGAACAATATGTTTTTTCAGGCTGATATCTTCCCACCCATAATGGCTGTTACTGATATGATTTTTTGTAAGAATTATAATTCAAAAGGAGATGCAAAATGGGTTCAGGTTCAGGCCTGTATTAGGATAATACTTTTGTAACAAAAGACAATGCTAGTTTTGTTCTGTTGCTAATTTGACAGCTGTGTTAAACTTCACAACAGTGTCAAATATCAGCAGTAAAAACACTTTTCTAACTGATACTGATGTTGCTTTTTAAAGCTGGTATTGGCTGATACTGAGAGTCTGTCAATATACCAGTCCAACCCTGATCTGTAACATGAGTTCATCAGTCAATATTCAAACAATATTCGATAATTCCAGCACCTATGACACACACACATAAAAGTAGAAACAGCCCCACATCACCATGGAAACAAGCTGTTGCTGTGGGGGAAATGAAGCAGTCCCAGTCAAACAAGCAGGTCTGGTCTGTGGCCTTTGGCCTCATCACACCTCCAATATACTCAGGCTGTAGACTCTGTCATGTGTTGCTTAATTATAGAGTTGTCAGGATGACTCGGCACTGGGGAGTTTCATACCTGAGGAGAGGAAAGTGATGCCACTCAGTCTGTTACCCTGCTCTCAGACTTAGTGTTGACAGTTTCCAGGCTTCCCTCAAGTTACACAGTTTGTAGAATATTATGGAAGTCTGTTGCATTAGCTGGTGTTCAGTAAACCAAACTGGGAATGGATAAATTGAATGGAATTGCTCTCTGTTGACTTAGACTGGAAAGTCATGGAAGTTGGTGGGAACCCTGAATATTGCACAGGACAGTACAGCCCACAACCACCATCCTGCTCTGCATGAGCGACGCTACAAATAAACAACCAGAGACAATATTTGAGCTTCAGTGTGTTTGAGTCAAGCATGGAAACATTTTTGTGTCATAGTGCATACTGTGTTAACTGTGCAGTAGAGTCAGTGTGGTTACTGCTGGATTTGGGTTTATGCTAAACAGTATTAGCAGTAATTGCCTCATCATCATAATTTACTTCTATTCAAATGAATCTTCACATGCATTATGTGCTGCATGCATTCAGAAACAGTAAACGGCGTGCACAGAGTAATTAAAGTTTCCTGCTGTTTACATGAACACATTAGGCTCCATGTATACATGGTGTTTAGTGTTAAGAGTGTGTGTGTGTGCATGCGTGTGTGTGTGTGTGTGTGTGTGTGTGCATGCGCATGCGTGTGTGTGTGTGTGTGTGTGTATTTGAGATTTTCCAGGCAGAGGGCAGGAAGTCTCCTCCCTTCCCCTGTCTAATCCCCCATGGGAGACAGACGAGGAGCCCACCTCGTCCCTCTGGGTCTGATTAGATAATAAAAGCACTCAGAGGTGTCGGATTTCACCCAACAGGAAGTGAGCGTGTCTGCTGGATTCTCAGGACCACAGAAGACCAGTTTACAATTAGCTTGAATGAAACAGCTTGATAAAGCAATCCTTCTTCTTCTTCTTCTTCTTTTTCCTCTTCCTCCCACAAAGTAATGTTGACATTAATTCCTGATTCATTATTGTGTGACCTTGTGTGATCCGTCACGAGACGGATGACGCAATAATGTGACACATGGTGGAATCATCTGTACGTTGGTCATTTTTGGGGGTTTTGATTTATTTTTCTGCTGTGTCACTGACATTTGGTTTTAGTGGGAAAGACGGGCTTGAAGAAAAAGACAAAGTGTGTGTGTGTGAGTGTGTGTGTTTATGTGTGTGTGTTAGGTCAGTATGTTTATTATCTTGTTGAGTTTGGGTAAAGGGGACATTTTGATCTGTAGTGGTCAAAGTTAAAGTTTGGGCTATGGCATGTTAGTAGGATGTCCTCAGTGTATAATAACACAGATGTGTGTGTATGTGTGTGTGTGTGTCAGGTGTTACACAGCATGGTGAGCAGTGTGGAGAGGCCGCCCACCACCCCGGCAGGAAGTCAGCTGATCCTGCGCTGTAAGGACTTCCGGGTGATCCAGGTCCTCATCCCACAGGAGAGAGACTGCATGGACCTCCACACCTCGCTGGCCAGGCTGTCACGACCAGGTGTGTGTGTGTGTGTGTGTGTGTGTGTGTGAGAGAGAGAGAGTGTGTGAGTGTGTGTGAGGGATTG